>PVJL010014367.1:0-28337 GCA_004026885.1 Lyroderma lyra | reverse complement strand
AGGTCTGAACTAAATTTGTTCCCTGGGATAAGGCAAAAATCAGTCAGTCATGAGAACCACCAGGGAAGGGAGAAGTAAATACATGGATTTCAAGGTCAGTTTTCTTCAGCCTTCCTGCTTCTTTACTCATTCTCTAGTAAAGAAGTTTCTAGAAGCTTTACTGGTCTCAGGCCTCCAGATTTGACCTTACCTGGTTACCTTTCATGTTACCACCAAATCTGAAGCCCAAGTCTGTTCAGTTTGCTTCCATGTCCCACTATGGTAGTCCTGTAATGGTTCATCATTGCCTTCAGGTTGAAATTCAAAGTCCTAAGCACGTCTGCCTTCCCTCTAGTACTGCAGCTCCACTTCCGGCCTTGCTCTTTACTCCAAAGAAATAGCCAACAACTTGTAGCTCTCAAATGTACCTTTTTGCCTTAGCTCAGGGGCAACCTTTGGGCTTCCCTGGGCCACATTGGAAGAAGAGTTGTCTTGGGCTGCACATAAAGCACACTAACGATAGCTGGTGAGCTAAAAAAATCACAAAAAAATCTCATTTTTAAGAAAGTTTACACATTTGTGTTCGGCCTCATTCAGAGACATTCTGGACCGCAGGTTGGACAAGCTTGCCCTGGCACCTTCTGCTCCCTGCTACCAGAAATACCCTTCCTTATCTTGTTCACTTGGCCAGTTTCCTCTCACCCTTAGAAACCTGGTCAGGTGTTCCCTTTTACGTGACGTCTCCCCTGCCTCACTGCACCCTGCCAGCAGTGCTGACCCCTACCTTCCTTCAGAACTTAGCATGCATCTCCCTGTGCCGTTGCTGCACACGTCATGCTGTGTCACCATTGGCTGTTCGGTGGCTGTTTTTTCTGCAAGAACAAGACCGTGTCTCATTCTTCTTTATATCCCTGGTGCTCAACACAGAGTAAGTGTTCAATTAGCATGTGTCATCACCCCACTCTCGTCCCATCAGGGTAGCTTTTAGTGGGTATAATGGGGCCTGAGACTCACCCACCATCCCTTAGGAGTCAACAGTATAAGATACACACTTGTTTTATTCACCTGTGTGTAACACTTTTCTTCTCTATTTTCTAGCATGCTAGAGTAACTGTAAGGCTATGTGAGGCTGTTAACAACAGCAGCAACAAAAGGCAAAATTTTTCACTATTGCCCACAGAATGTACCAGAACTTCAGGTTTTGATTTTTCAGAATCAAAGCATTGATTGTGACACGCACACCACACAAAAAGGGATTGCTCACAACCATGTTGGAGTTTGGGGTCTCTGGAGCCTGGATGAGGTTAAGGAGGAGGGTGTTGGGGTAAGGGGGTGCATAGAAGCCTTTGCCGCTCCCCACAACCCCTCCCTCCAGTGGCCTCTGGAACTCTTCTCTCCTCTTACCTCACCAGGGGCCTTGTTCCCGGGATGTCTGCTATCCCGTTGCAACAGTGATCTATTGTTGCCTTCCCTTTTATTCTCCACCCTTCCGTAGGCCTCCTTTCTGTCTGTTTCACTGGTTGTGGAGGAAATGAAAAGAAGATTCTTGTTTTGAAACACCCCTCAGCTACCATCCTTCCAGCTTGGAGTGCATCAGGCTATACTTTCCTACTAAATAATGCCAACGATAGCCATAAAACACCGTGTGCTTTTCTAGATTCACCGAGTATTATGCTGCTGTCTGGTAATTTATGTGCCCCCCCGCCGCCCATTCCCATTAATAGATGCTGTCTGCATCCCAGCTCTGAGAACAGGAGATAATTAGGAAATACCTTTTGATTGAAGGTGATGAGTTGGTAATGACAGGTAGGGAGGGGTGTGACATTGAACTTGGTGGCATTCTTAAGTCCCCCATTCTCTTCCCAGCTCCTACTCAATCCAACAGAAAGTCACAGTGGCCACAGTGAGAGTATTTACACCAAGAAAGTGGCAAATGCTACAAACCAGGCCTTTGAGTTCTCCGCAGAGAGCCTGTTGCTAAGCATTTGCCAGCACACCGTAGCTCAGTAGTTGCTGATTTGGGAGACGGGGCGGGGGGCATTTTGCAGGCCAGGAAGTAGAGTGTAGAAAAATCACATCCCTGCTCAAGAAACCAGACCAGAGGGTGGCCGGGCTGGGACTTGAATGGGACTGAGTTCTTAAAAAGGCATCTCTGATGGTGCCACGCCTCCTCCTGACCACAGCCCAGGGCTTGTGTTTCACACAAGGTGAATGCCGACAGGTCTTGCTTGAGAAATGACTGAGTTCACAGTAGAATAAACGTGATCTCTTTGAGAATGGGGTCATGTCTTCATCAGTGTCAGGTGGCAAACAGTGGTGGTGCCCTTTCTGTGACCAGACATTGTGCTAGTTGGTTTTCACAGATTCTCTAATTTAAGCCAATAGCCGTGTGGAATACGATTACTCTTATTTTATAAATAAGGAAAATAGGTTCTGAGCTCAGAATCAACGTGGATGCCAGTGGAGTCTGGGATCCCGCTCAGAGCGTCCTGGCCTTCCCAGTCCCACCTGAGCGCAGGCCCTGGGCTGTGTGGGAGGGTGCTGGCCCGCCGAGCCAGGCTCTGGAGCCCCACACGTGTCCACACCCGCACGCACCTGGCATCGAGAGCCCTGGGAGCAGACGGGGCAGCAGGATTCCACGTTCCAGCCTGGCAGCCACGCACAGCGTCCTGGTGACCTCACCCTCAGAGGACAGTGTCCTGCCTTGAGCCAGGTGGCCCTGCCCTGCTGGTGTGCTTGGGTGGCCAGAATGTTAAGGTGCCAGGGGAAAGGGACACACATGAGCTCACGTTTGAAAATTGGACCCTTTGTAAAAATTGCCCTGGGACTGTTGTCCTCTTCTTAAAGCACCAAGGGAGCACCGACAGGGTCTTTCTGTTCTTTTTCTCTGTGTTTTGATGTCAGACATGTTTCCCAAGAGAGTTCAAATGGAAAAGAAGATAAAACACAGAAAGTATTAAGCTCGCAGGTGGCAGGTCGGGGTTGAAGTCTCAGCCCTGCCACTCACCAGCTCTGTGGTCGGGGCCACACCACCTTACCTGTCTGTGCCTCGTTTTCCTCCCCTATAAAATGGGGGTCATAGTGCCGCTGCCCTCCCCGTACCACTGAGCTCGCCAGAGTGTTCCAGGGCTCTGGGGAGAGCCCTGTGCTCATCCCCCTCACAGGTGTCCTTCAGTGTATGGGTCGTTCACTGGGGACACAGGGTTGCGCGAGGACGTAAGCTGCAGGAGGCAGAGCTCACATCTCCCCTATTTAACCTGTGTGTCCTCAGAGCTTGGTGCAGTGCCTGGAACAGGGTAACCCTGGGTAGGTGGAGCATTTAATTAATGAGTAAATGGATGCTCTGTCTGTACTGTTATCAGCAGGAACTCCGGAGTGAGGATGCCCCAGGGGAGGGTCTCTCCCAGCAGACACTCAGCTTTCCTGGAGCTCAGGAAGAGCCCCTGACACATCCGTTTGTGCAATTCCGGAGGGTCCCCCCTCCTCCTTCCTGTCCCACTGATCACCCAAGGGCTCCGCCTCCAGCTTAGGGACACGAGGGCTGCAGGGCATCTCAGCGCACCCTGGAGGGCTTGCAGTGGGTCTCATCAGCTCCATAATGACCAGGACATGTTGCTTCTCACTGTGCCACATGTGGAGGGTTTGAACTTAGAGCTGGCATTGCCCACTGTGGCTTTGGGTTACTGTTGCTGGATTTGGCAAATAAAAATACGAGACGCCAGTTAGTACTTACATAAGCAGTGAATCAGTATAAGCGGGCCCCGTGCAATGTTTGGTACAGACTTTTATACCTAATTATGTGGTGTTTGTCTGGAATTTGAGTTTAACTGGCTGTTTATGGAGATGGCAACCAGAGATAGTGCCCGACCCTGCTGACACGGGCCCAGTGATAGCCTGGCCTTTGCACTTCCTTACTCTCTGGTTGGGGGGCCAAACCAGACCCCCCGCCCCCACAAATGACCCCATTCTCAGAGGGCAGCTTTCCCTGCCTGTGATAGGTCCTAAGGACTGTCAGTCACCAGCAGGGAGGGAGCAACATGGAGAGGACAGTCTCAGGTAGATCGCCTGGCTCCCTGTTGTCCCTCTCACTGAGTGACCTCACATTCCTCAGCAGTAAGAAGGCAGGACACTAGCGTACTTTTTGTGAAGGGTTGTGCAGAGGTTAGAGAAAATGGCTTGCGTTGGGGCTGATACAGGGCTTAGCCTGTCGTAACAGGCACAGAGATGGTAACTGTTATTAACAATTAATTGCAATTACTAATTGCTGGTGAATACAATAGCATTGGGAGCCAGGCGGAAGGAAGCCACTTGGCATGCGTCTCAGTTCAGCGGGATGTGCTTGAGGGCCGTCTTCCAGGAGCCCTGGAGGAGGGGTGTCTGGATGCTGGGGGGAGGCTGGCAGCCGCTCTACGCGGGAGATGAGAAGACGGGGGATGGAGTCAGTATGGGGGCTCAGAGCTGAGACACTCACCTCTCTGTTGAAGACAGTTGGCTCTAGGAAACAAAATCCTTCTGCCTCCCCCACCACTTCCCTACCCCTAAGACTCTCCTTGAACAAGGACAGGCCTTGCCTGGTTCCTGGTGGGGAGGGAGAGAGATAGGACAGACCTAATGTCACCCTCCTCCATTCATTCACGCAGCAAACAGCACCGGGAGTGGCACTGGATTCCCACTCTGGGCACCCTCTGGCCCTCCCCCCTGGGAGGCCTGGCCCTGGTGCCTGGGGGAGGGGAGGGGAGGGGAGGGCCCTCGGGCATTCCCCAGCAGCCTACCCAGTCGCCTAGAGACAGGCTCCCTTTTCCCAGGCCCGGCCCCTTTTATCGGGGAGACAATGTGCGCACACAGTGAGGGCCTTGTGTGGCACCCAAGCCCCCCAGCCCTTTGACTTGAGGAATTTTTCAAGTGCTGACCTCTCTCCGTGAGGTCTTGGAGCCATCCAATCCAGAGGCCCGCTGCCACTGCTGCTCCTACCCAGCTCTTGCAGGGAGAGAGGGAGGGAGGCAGGAAACAGTGAAGAGTTGTCTCCCGCCGTGGTAGAGGCTTCACCCTCTGAAACTAGCTGGAAAATCTGGGGGAAATGTCTTTGAGCAGAGGGGAATGTGGGGAGAAATCTGACGGGCGCTGTGTCTTCCTGATTCCTCCCTTCTCTGCGGAGATGCTCTGGGATCTTAACGGAGCGACTTTCCTCTGGGCCTCAGTTTCCTCCAAAGTCAAACAATGATCATGGACTAAGATCAAAGTCCCCAGAAGACTATTCCCATCAGAATGACATTCAGAGTCCCAGACACCACCACACAACTTTGATATTGGGCAGAGTCCTTTGTTTATGAGAAAAAGTAGACTTTGGCTGACTTAGGCAACCTGGGGACTTACCAGAAATATGTGGGAGGCTCACAGAATCAAAAGAAAATATAAAGAGTCTCTGAGTCTCACAGAGGTCGGGACCCAGAGTCTGGGTGGCAGGGACTGGTGAGCAGTCACTGGGGAAGCTAGCTCCTTGTTGCTTCTCAGCCTGGTACCTCTCTGCTCAGAATCAGACTCCTAGGGGAAGAACAAACCCGGCTGGTTCCACCGTGTGTCCTCAGGACAGTCCCACCAAGACCGGTGGAAGAGAGGCTTGGTCCCATCCATGCAGATGCCACGGAAGTGCTGTTAGCAGCAGATGTCAGAATGGAGGCAGGACCAGCCACCTCAGGTGACCCCCAGAACTCCTGAATCAGAACATCTAGAGCGGAGCTTGGGAAACTGTGTTGTTATTATTTTTTAAATAATGTAGAGTGAAGTTTAGAAACTGTCGAGTTAGAGGACCTGTTTCAGGTGGCTCCTCATGGGTAGAGCTGGGACCCATGGGGCCGACGAAGGGGGAGACAGATTTTAGCTCAGTATACAGAATAGGGAAGTCACCCAAAAATCAGGTGGGCCGCCTGGGGAGGGAGTGGGCTCCCCGTCATTGCAGGTGTTCAAGCACAGCTGGGCTGGCCATGTGGGAGGGATAGTTCCAGAAGACCTCATATGACAGGGTCAGCCTGCGAACCCTTACAGTCTTCGTGGACCCGAAGCTCTTCATTTTGTCCTCTCTGACTTTGTGTCTCAGTCCTTCTCCCTGCTCTTGCCCTGATTTTCTCCGAGCAGTCCAGCAGTTCAGCTTGTGAGTCTCTCCTCATCCCCTAAGACGTGGTTTTCTCGCCTAGGCCCTCTGAATGGCCCTCTTTCAAAGGAGTCCCTCAGATGCCATGGGCTCTCTTAGCCATAGCTGTTCCCGATCCTATAGACTTCACCCTGCCTGGTTGTATCACTAACCCTTCTTGGCCGGGCATAGGCCAGCCTCCTTACAGAATGTCTCTTGTCCTGGGGCCTGTGGCAACCTGCCTGGGATGTGTCTCCTTGGCCGGAGGGATGGCTGTCTGTGATGGCAAGAGGGGATGGAGCTGCACGTCCATTTTCCTCACTTCCCACCCGGAGTTTGCAGGAAGGGCAGGGGGGTGTGTTTCCTGAAGATTTGCACGGAGCTAATTGCCATCTTCAGAATGGAATTAGTTAAATTAGGGGTTGCTTGTGCAGCTGCTCACAGGAGACAGGCCAGTTGCTGAGTGAAGGGACAGGTGGTAGGAAAAGGGACAGGCACAGAGAAATATTTCCCTGCTATAAGTGAAACAAGCTCTATGAAAAATGTATCTGCCATTTGGTTTCAGCTTCAACGAGATGACAGGGAGCAGTGGGGATTGTGCGGGACATGAGAACTGGTATCCCCTCTGAAGACAGCAGCTGGGGTCCACTCAGCTGATCTCTACCACGTGAGAACAAGGGCCTGGTGTTGCCATTACTGATTTTCTAGGGAAGCCAGGAATCTGAAGTTTTTTTTATGCATTTTCTTTTTTTTTCTTTTTTTTTAATGTGGGTAGTTCCCTGGCTGGGAATCGAACCCAGGCCGCAGCCTTAGCCACTACACCACCAGGGAACTCCTTTGCATTTTCTATTTTAAAATTAAAGGTATACAATTTATGTCCAATAAAGCAGGACTGTGGACTCCATGAGGTTTGCCCGTTGGCAACTTCTGATAATGAAGACAGGAGTCAGGGCGAATATTCACTCTAGCTTCTCTTCTGGGCCTTTCTCCCAGCTGGACTGTAAGTACCAGGATGTCAGGGGGGCTGTTTTGTTCAGTTCCTAGGGACTAGCACAATGCTGAGCACATAGCAGACCCTGGATGAATGATGGACGGATGGATGAATGATGGATGAGTAAGTGGATGGATGGATGATGGATGGATGATGGATGAGTAAGTGGATGGATGGATGATGGGTGGATGGACAGATGAATGGATAAGTGGATAAATGGGAGGATGGACGGATGAATGGATGGATGATGGATGGATGAATGGATGGTGGATGGAAAGAAGGAAAATCACTCAGCCTTCTCCTTCTGTGCCCTGTCCTTCTCCCCTTGACAGATCCCACTCTTACTTTCTGTTATAAATCAAAGAACATTCCCGTGGTCCCCTTCTACCCTCCTTGTACAATCTGAACCCCTTTTCTGGAATGATGGTATGTTAGTCACTTACCTTAGTACGACTTACCTTTCAGTGTAGTACACTTCCCTGGGCACTTCCTCAGTTTGGGCTTTTAGTAGATGCTCATTAAATGCTTGCTGAGGGATCAGCCTCTCCTTCTAAATGTTAACCCTTTTGGTGCAATAAAAGTTGTGGGTTTTCATATACCTGTGGGAGTCAGGGTGGCACAGTGTTGTGTCTTTGGAGAGGAGAGGGGTAGGACTGGGAGATGACATTCTAGCCCTATCTCTGGGGTCACTGTGAGTGGGTGGCTCATGACTTTGTTTACCCTAAAGGCCTGTGCCAGGGAGCAGTGAGGGGCAGGTTTCCATCATGCTAGATGTGAAGTGGGAGTTCCATTTGGAACAATGAAAGTACTGCCACCTTCCTCCTCTTGGAGAGAGGAAACGACACATCACCTCCCCAAGGACACACCCAAGTGACCTTGGCCCCATCTCCCTCCCCTTGAAGGAAAGGAAGGAAAGAGCTGAACCCCACACATCAGGGATATCATTCTTGGGGGCCTTGTGGCAGACATAGTAATGTTCTTAATTTTACAAATGACATTGGGCTCAGGAAGGTTGACGTTTGTCTGAGGCAGCACTGCGAAGTAAATAGCAGAGCTGGACAGGACCTGGGTCTGTCTCTAATGCTAGCAGTGCCCACGCACCTCCCTACCTGGAGACATGAAGCCCACCCTAGCAGCCCACAGGTGAGCAGCACACTTACCAGCACATTTGGGGCAGCTTCCCAGAGGCCTTCAAATCTGCATTCTCATTTAATCCTCAGGACAACCATATGGGTGGGTTTTCCCTGTCCCCATTCTACAGATGAGGACGTAGAGGCTTGTCCAAAAATCACGCAGCAGGGGCCACAGCTGCCAGCTCATGTCATGCCCGCTGCTCATTTTCCCTGCACGTCTAGGGAAATGCTCCAGGGGAATTCAGCACCTCCCTGAGTGCCCACAGCACCTGCCCAACTCATTTGCCCTCTGTTCTCACACACACACACACACACACACACATACATCCAGACCCTCTCACTTTCGTCTTCAAAGTCCTTGGCCCTGGCAAAGAATAGGCACCAAATATTGTCTGTGTTGATGAGTGAACTGAGTCACTCACCAGGGACGTGGCCCCCGGCCCTCAGACTGAGTTGGGGTCCCCTTCTGTGGGCTGACCTAGATCTTTGGGCTAATGCCCATTTTTTGTGTCTCTTCCTCCAGTTACATAGTTCGCCTCCTGAGGCCAAGAACTATGCTGTTTTCATCCTTGCTTCATCCCTGTAGGCTCTGGCATATAGTAGATGGTCAATAAAAATGTGTTCAGTGTCTTCCAAAGAAGACTTCTGTGGCCAACCTAAGTCAGATCTCTCCTGCTCCCTACATCTGTTCTCTATCACTTTGTGCACTTTGTTCATAGTACTCATCATTTTTTTTTTCACCTGGTTAGTTTTCTGACTTTTCCAAGAGCGTGTTAGCTCCACCGAGTAAGACTGATACCAGCCTTTTCCTTCAGGACTAGGGTGCCCAGTCCATATGAGGCTCAGTAAACAGTGGGTAAATGAGTAAGTAAATAAACGATGTGAACTGCCACCAGACCTACCCACTAAAATCATCCTTATTGCTATCAGAAGCCAACAAGGGGACGTTTGTCATAGCCTGTGGCTTGGGACCCTAGTGGGTCTCAGTTCCTTACCTCTGCAGATCCTTGTACAGGTACAAGGGGACTTTCACACTCAGAGGGTCCCTTCCTTTCCTGACTTGCTGGAGCCCCCAAATTGCAAAGAGGTACAGCCTGCTCCATCATTGGAGCTTCCTCTCTAGCAATGGGAAGGGACCAGGAGGGTTAGGTTTTCTGGGAGTAAATAATGGAGCTGGAATCAGATCTCCAATTGGACCTCCGTGTTCAAAGGCCCTGCTTTTGCCACATCTCTGTCCAGCCAGGCTGCTATGTGACGCCCCCTGTCTTACTGACTAGGAGAGGTCCGAGCGTGTCTGCCTGCAGTGGTGTCCTCCGTCTTCCACCTCCCCCTGCTACCGTCTGGTCCACAAATGAGCCCCTAACGTGTTACCCCAGAAACCTGAAAATCTCCTAATGGAGCTGGATTCCTGCTTCCCCCAACAGGGTCATGCGGGATGATGGCTGTGGCTGTGCCTGAAACAGACGGTTCCTGGGTAGGGAGTCACTGGGACCCAGCCACATTGACTCTCCATCCCAGACGGGCTTGCTGGCAGGGCGCTGCCTGCACACAGGTGGATCCTGTTTGTGCTAATTCTCCTCTTCCTTCTGCCGCTGCTGCAGCCATGAAAGAGCTCCTCATAAATCTTTCTCTCACACCACATCCCGCCTCCCCAAATTTGGGTTTCCCACCCCAGGCAGCGCTGGTTTTATAATATTCTCCTTCCTGGTGCCTCTGATGTGGCAGTAAAATATGAGACCACCCACTGAGATGGAAGCTTGGTGGAATTGAGCTGCCCCCACCCCACTCCCAAGGCCAAGGACTTGACTGATTGGCTGGGAGATTCAGGAAGCTCGTTGGGAGAGTAAACCCATTAGGGCATTAGGAGGAGGTCTGCCTGAGGGATTCAGAGCCCTGGGCACAGTGGGGTCACCCATTTGACCTGAGGTCAAAACAGCTGGGCAATTACCGAGGCAGCGACCTCAGCCCCCCCTCCCCCCCAGGCATCTTGAATTCCAGGCCATCTCTACCCTTCCCTCTGCCAGACAGAGCTGTTCCGAGGCAGCTCCAGCCTGAATGAGCCCCCCGGCAAGGAGGCTGCAGTCTGTGTGGCCTGTCAGGAGACAGACTTCTGACTCCCAGCCAAGCAGGGGGACGGAGCGCCTGACCCTCAGCTTCAGCCTGCGTCTGTCTGCCAGGCCCTGCAGGGAAAATCCCAGAGATGGGCAAAACAAGCGTTTCCCCTGGGAAGGTGAGGCCTTTGAAGGCCAGAACGACTTGGGTGGTATGGGTGTCGTGCAAACTGCTCTGCGCTCCAGGTTAGAAACAAGTCAAGGGCTGCCAGTAGTGTAGATTGGACCTTGTGCAATCTGACCCCACATCAGAGTTGGTGTAGATTTGTAGGTATGTTGCAACAGTGTACCTGTAGGTGGCAGTAAAACGCCTTGAGGACCGGATACCCTGTGGCCTGTCCCTGGAAGACATTATTCATTTACGCAGTCAACAAACATTTGTTAAACATGTGCCTTGTGCCCTGGATCTTCCTGCTGGATCCTGGAGAGTCAGGGAGCATTGAGACACGGTTTCGGATTTCCAGGGTCTCACAGACTAGGTGTCTGGGGGCAGGGGACAGACAAACAGTGTGTGATTAGAACACAGAGTGATATATATGTTATAATGGTTAAGTACAGCACACGGTGGGAACCCAGAGGAGGGACACCTCACCCAGCCTTGTTACTGGGGGTGCTTTCAAGGAGAATGTGATGGAGTAGGTGACGATCTTAGAACATGAGAAACAGGCAGCCACACAGAGAAGAGCAGGAAGCCATCCTAAGCAGGGAAAAACACGTGTGTGAAGGCTCACAGGCATAAAAGCATAGGATGTGCTTAAGAAATCACAGCAAGTTGAGTGTGTCTGTACGAAAAAAGTGGAGGAGAAATGAGCCATAGGTCAGCAGGGTCCAGGTCATGGAGGATTCAGAGGGTCTGGACTGAATCCCCCAAATCTTAAAGCACGAGATCTAACTCTCTTGCCACTTAGAGGTTTTGTGTGACTTTGAACGGGGGCTTCTCCATCTGGAACATGTGGGGACTGCCCCCTACCCTACCACCTCTCAGCATTGACATGAGGGTCAAATAGGAGGGAGGCTGGGAAGGGGCTTGAGACATTATGTACCCACGCCATCTATTTGTCATTATCATCATCTGTCATTCATTGCACCAGTGGGTCAGATCAAAGTGAGTTGAATTGTAGTTCTGCTTTGTAGTCTCCATGAGGGTAAGGCTGTTTTGTTTATTTGTGGATCTCCACTACATAGCACTTAAAGGCACAGAGTGAACACTCAATCGTTCGTTGTTGTTGATTCTGTTTCAGGCTCTGGACTGTGTGCTCTGGACCTTGATCTGTGCCAGGAACTCATCTGAGTGCTTTATATGTCTTACCTCATTTACTCCTCACAGCAACCCTGGTGATTACTAGTATAATTATTCGCACTTCCCAGATGGGGGCACGGAGGCACATGGAGGTTGAGTGACCCAAGTTTGCGTAGCCTGTGTGTGGTGGAGCTGGGGTAACATCCAAGCTGCCTAGCTTGAGTCCACTGCACTCCATCACCTTTTTGCATAAAGAGTCAAGTGAGTTTCTCACCACAGCCTTGGCTGGTAGAGCTTATCACCACTTGCCAAATGAAGAAACTGTGACTTAGAGCGGATAAGTACCTTGTCTTAGAATGTGTGGTGAGTGAGTAGTAGAGCTAAGATTTTGCCCAAGCCTGTATGATTCTAAATGCACACTTTTTCAGTGTATCAGTGATTACTTTCATTAGTTATCAACCTGATGTCCCAGGCCCACCCAATTAAACCCAAGCTAGAGTGACCTTTGACCTAAGTCCTGCTCTAGAACTTAACTGTAATGGCTATACCCCTCCTCAGAGCAAAGAAGGGCCCTGTAGCAAGGCCCTGCAAATTTCACTCTTAGGATCATGCACCCTAGAATTCCCAGATCAAAAGGACCCAAGCCCAATTCCAGGGCCTACATAGGTCAGTTATCTGGTCCATCCTTTCAAGGCATGGCCAAGGGACAACTGTTAAGGGAGCACATGCTTAAGGAGATGACACTTGGCCACATGGCCTGGGTCATCCATGAGTCTGCACAAGAAGCCCCAGTGGGGGAGGATAGAGAGGAGGTAGGAGGAGGATCAGGAAGGACAGTGGGAACCAAGAGATGGCATTCCCCATGCTGCCATGTTCTGGGTGGAACGCCAAGGATTCTGAAAAGTCTAAATTCTGACACTTTTAGGTCATTATGAAGTTGTATTTATCTAGGAAAGAAGACACCCATGTTTTAGTTAAATGTTTTCTGACTTTATCAATTTTTAAATATTAGGCCTATGATACATACATAGGCCTCCATGTGTTCTTTTGCCCCAGGCCCTACAAAATATTAGAGATGGGCTTATACCAGTGTCTGGAGTTTGCTGATACTACCTTTAAGAATCCCTGATAAAATCCACAAACTATGTGAATTATAAGGCTGGCTTTATACACATTTTGTCTAAGACCATTTTGGGAGAAAAAAAACAAAATCTTGTTTTCAAAGTACATGAACAGCTCCTGTCCCACTAAAATCCTGCCAAGTTGACATTTAAACCTGCAAATGTTATTAAGAAAAACTGGCATTAATATTAGCGCTGTCGGTCAGTGATGCAGGCAGTGTCAGAAAGAGTTGAACTCCACTGGCATCAGCTCAGTGTAGACAGACCTTGGAAGCAGGTAGACCAGAGCTTGGTCAGAGCGTCTGTAAAAAGGATTCTTTCTTTTGTAAATGGAAAGTTGAAAAGCATGGATCGCAATGTTCTTGTTCCAAGGAAAAGCACAGAAGAAGGAACTAAGATGAAGATTCTTGGATGTAACGATTACAAACTATTGATTGGAACCTCATCACATGGACACTCCTAGCTGAATGGGAAGCTGGGATGTACAGTTTTTTTTGGTGCCAATCTATCAACCCTTTCACTGTGGGAAAAGAGTAGAATAGATATTGCAGTCGAAGAGCTGTGTCTCTGTCCCAGAGAGCATTTACGGAGATGCTTAGCACACTGCTCAGATCACGTCAGGTGACAGCAATAATCTGCTTCATGAATAATCAACAAGAACAGTTGGAGACTTACTACTTTTGCTTTGTGGGAGGACATCTAAACCCAGGAGCACTCCAACATTTGCTGCTGTTTTCCAGGGTTGAGCAAGAACATGGGTGTGGAATTAGAAGGCCGGGCCTCAAGAGACATAGAAAGCATCCCACCTCTCTGGGTTTGTTCCCTTGTCTGTAGGATAGAAATACTAACACCTACCTTGTGGTGGTGGTTGTAGGTGTTAATGAGAAAGATTATAGGATAAAGCCTGTAACACAGTTTCTGGCACAGCGTGGGACTCAACGAGTGTTTGTTTTTTGTCTATCTCTTTAATCATTTATTCATTCAACAAATACTAATTGAGTTCCTACTGTGTGTGAAGTACTCTGGTGGGCATTGGGAATAGAATGATGAATAAGACAGTTCCTGACCTCAAGGAACTATGTTACAGTTTAGTGGACACGGGCATTAAACACAGTTACTAATTATAATTGTAATAAGTGCTACGAAAGAAAAGTACAGTATGACAAGAGAATCTCTGTGAGAAGAGAGGTGAAGGAGGTGAAGATTAGGGTGCTTTTAGAGGAAAATGGGCAAGTGGATGGATTTGAGAAATAACTAGAATATAGAATCAATGGGGATTGGGAGAGAGAACAAGGTAGCAAGAATGTCTATTTCTGCCTTGAATTAAGAGTAGACGGGATGCCATTTACTGATAATGGGAAAATAGAAGCAGGGGTGTAAGGGAAGATTGTGGATGAATGAGTAGATGGGTAGATGGATGGATAGATGGACAGATGGATGGACAAAGGAACAGATAAGGTCTGCTTCACTGGACACATGGACAAATAGAGAAATGAGCAGATGATGAAGCGTATAGGATATAAGTCAATAAAATAATTCTGTAGTGTTTACTTATGTAGGTTTCTTTATCTCATTTGACTCTTAAAATGACCCTTAGAAATAAATCCTTCAGATATTGATTTCTTCCTTTTAGAGAGGATAAAACAGAGACACAGGGAAGTCAAGCAGTTGGCAGAACCAGAACCCATGACTCCAGTCCCTCCATGCAGGACTCTCCCCCTCCTTCATATAATGCATCTAAATAATGAGAGAACCAACAGTTAAGGCAGGAGGATTTTGGTAGAGAATGTGTCTGGATATATACCTCTGTGGGGAAGGACTTTGGGAGAAGAGACAACAAGAGTAAAGCAGTCTCTCCATCCTTACTTAGCAGTTTCTTCCTTTCCTTCGCAGGGCCAAATATTTCCATGGAAAGAAGGTGAATGGAGAGATTGAGATCCGAGTGGAGCAGGTAGGTTGGTGTGGAACCTTTAGTGCTACCACCCTGACCTTTCCTACAGCTGGAGCCATTCCCAGGAGCAACCTTTGTCCCCAAGCTTATGTGACTATAATGAGTCAAGATTACAAACAAACAAACAAATAATAAATAATAAATAAATAATAAATAAATATAAATAAATAAATAAATAAATAAATAAAAGAATGAATAAGTAAGTAAATAAACAAATCCTGGCTTAACACCCAGGAGTCTTGTTGAATTCCAGAATTATTTGGTCTAAAGGTTTTTCAACCTTTTTGTTTTAGCAGCAAAACCTTCCTTCAAGGGAAATCTTAAGTAGGAGCCCACTGTACAAACTAGAGACAAGTAGAGCTTCTCTGATGAAAATGAGCACAGAGAGCCCAAAAGTCCCTCTGCTCCATCCTGTTCCACCTCCCTGCATCCCCACTGTGGTCCCTGAGGCACGCAACCACTCGGGCTAGGGAGCACAGTGGGTTTAAATCCTGGCTCCCTCATTTCCTACATCCTGGGCAAGTGACTTAATCTGTCTGTGCCCTATTTCCCTTGTATTGTTGTTGTGGTTAAATTATTTAAAGCCTCAAAGGAGGCTGATGAGCAGGGATGCTCAAGGCTACATAGAAAGTTGGTAGCAGCATTAGGACAAGAACCTGTACTCCTCAGATCTAGGGTCCCCCATCCATTGAGTGAACACTTGTTGGGGACCTACTCAGTGCCAAGCATTGTCATTGACTTTGGATGAGCATGTCAGAGCATGGGCTGTGCAGCCAAATTCTAGGTTCAGATACCAACCGTGTGACTGAATGAGCAATGCTGAAGTTCTCTGCAGCTCAGTTTCTTTGTGTGTACAATCAGAGTAATGACAGCATCAACTCTGAAGGGTGGCTGTGAGGATCAAATGGGTTAGTCCATGGAAAGTCCTTAGAACAGCGCCTGGCACATACCAGCACTTAGTAAACATTACCCATTTATCACCGCCACCATCACCATCATCACCATCATCATCATCATCAACAACATCAACATCAACATCAACCAGGCAAACAGTTAATAAGGTCGAAAAGGTCCCTGTTATAAGGTGAACTCAGAAAAGCACAATAAAAACAATTGAGGGATGTGACTTCCCCAGCACTCTGGAGTTTGCTGTGTTGGAGGAACGGAAAGCCTTCCTGAGCATCAAATTTGAGTTGGCTTAATATTAAAACACCTGCAGCTCAAATTTCAATTTGATCCTGTGGCTTTGCAAGCCAGTCCCATGTCTACTGGTTTTCCTTCCATGGCACATAGTACATTTGTCGAATGTCTGCATCCTGGCTCCCTCCTGCTAGACTAGCTAGCTAATGTGGGGAACGAAGACACAGAAGCAGAGGCTCCGTGCCAAAAAGCTGGTGGTCTAGGAAGGGCAGCAAGGTAAGTCTTCAAGGAACTCAGCACAGGTAGAGTCCAGGAAAGAGAGGGCCAGACTTAGCGCAATGGGCAGCAGAGGCCACACTAATGGAGGCAGTCAGAAGTGGCCTCGAGGAGAGGCTGGTGTTTGAGATGGGTCTTGAAGGATGGATGGGATTTCAGCAAGTGGAGATGGCAACATGAAGCGTACATGCAATGGAAAAGCAGCATGGGCCAAGAAGGAGACCGGAAGGACAGGGTATGGAGTAGTGGGGAGTCCAGGTTGGTTGACTCCAAAAAAGGACACATCATCTTCCCCTGACCATGACCTACTACTCATCCTCTGAAGGTTTCTCTCTCAGTGAGGAGTGCCACCATCTATCTGCCACCTTAGTGAGAAGCCTGCAGTCTGCTGGCCTCTTCTCTCCCCTTCTGCCACTACGCCCATTCAGTTACCAGACCCTCCAGACCTCACACCCCACGTCTCTCCAGTCTGTCCGCTGCTCTCCATCCCCATTGCCTCGGTCCGTGGCTAAACCACGGGCATCTCTCATCCAGTCTTCCTACTCAACAGGCTCCTAACTCCATCTTTTCACTTATTTCCAATTTCTGTTTTGGACTAAAGCCAGAATGATCTTTCTTAAGAAAGCAAGTTACATTCTTTAAAATATTAACTTTAAAACCCCTTCCTTGAAGTCTCCTCTTCGGAGACCTCCCACTCTGATCTCAATCAGGTAACCTGGTTGCTTCCTTTCATAGCACCCCAGCTTTTCCGCCCTAGCCCTTCTCTGAGTTTTTAACCAGGTATTTAGATATGGGGTTATTTGCATGAGGGTACAGACTGTGGCTGTTTGGCTCTCACTCAGTTCAGTAGTGCAGGGCCTGGCATATACTGGAACTGAAGCAAATATTTGCAAAACGAGTAACTTATAGATTCCACAGATTCCAGGCTGCTTGTCAGTTTCCAAGGGAGATAAATCACTGCTCCTTAATCTCCCCTCAAAAATCCGAGTTTTCCGTAAACCATCTGGAAAATGCTCAGCTGCCAGCTTAGCTGGCCCTGTCTCATCCCATCTGTGAAAACCTCAGAGGCATGTGCTAATTTTTATCCTTTTATCTCAGTGCTGCCCCTGGCTCAACTTGTGGATACAAAATCTATGAGCAGGAGCATCAGAGGAAGTTGCCCAAAGGAGAACTCACCCAGGCACTCTGGGGACAGACACTCAGCCACTCCATGAGGGCTACAATCACACTGGGAAATGTTGGCTAGTTTAGAGTCATCCTAATTTCCAGCCACCTACTCCATGGAAGTCAGAAGGCCACTTAGCCAGGAGAGCAATTAGCAGGTTATTTGGACATGTTCCCCTAGAAGGCATACCTTCCTAAGCCCCATCTTAGAGTCTGAATTGTTTGTGTTTTTCCACGTGGATCAACCCATCGATGTCAACCCTCTATGAATCTCACACGCCTCGTCTAGCACATGGGAGAAGTCTTAGGATGGGAGCCACTGTTTAGTCTGAGCTGGATCTATATTTTAGAAGTCTGTCTCCCAACCAAGGGCCAAATTAACGAGATAATTGTGCTGTCTGGGTTTTGCTGGACGGAGCGAATAAGTTAGTTGTAGTTGGCGTAGAGGAAGCCTCCACTCCTCTTCAGGCTCCCCCCACCCGTACCCCCAAGTTCAAAAACTGCTTGCCTCAGCTCTTGCAGAGCCAGAAACCAAGACACCCTGGGGTGACCAGTGTGGGGAACTGCATCAGATTGCATTCCATTACCCAGAGTGTCCTGCTGGCTCTGTGGGGCCTCACAGCAGTGTCCTATTAGGGCCAGAGAGGTTCTGGCCAGGGGGGTTGGCATGTCAAGCTCTCCTCTGTTTATATTTGAGGAAAAGGGTTTTTTTTTTTCTCCACAGGTACAAGTCACCCCTCTGTGGGACTAAGCAATGAGGTGGATGAATGGATTAATATCAAGTAGACTCACAGTTGTGAGAGACTGGCGGACTAGGATTTAGTGGAACAGGACTTGAACTTGATTCTCTAATTAAAAAAGGCTGAAATGACCATAGTCAGTTTTTCCCTAGTGTTAATGGAGGTACCAAAGCACAAGAAACAATGCCTTGCTCCAGCAGATGGAGAGAAAGGCAAAAGAAGGTGAAGGCCCTGCCCTTGACTCTAATGAAGGCGGCTAGACAAGTCACAGATATACATATGAATGCCTGTCCTATGCGATGCCTGAATTGGGATAAGGGTACGTAGATGTGTGTGGATCCCACAGCAGGCTGCTCATCTTCTGCCCTTTATGGATTTCCCCAACTTAAATCCCTTCTGGAAGCAAAAGTAGGATTTTTTCCCATAAAACATTTTAAACACTTGAGCCCATCATCTCTATGTTTTTCTTAACACCCACTGTAGCCTTCCATCCACAATGCTTCCTGGCGCAACCTTTCTTAGAATGCACCTGAGCTATATATAGATGTTGGCTATAAAGACAGTGCAATATTATTTCAAGGAATAATTGTCAGTGAGATAGAGAAATGGGGAGTGGATGTTAGTTTAGTTTGGTGTATTGGTAACAGCTTGAACATCACCCCTTTTCAGAAATGACTACTTGGTAGCAATAACACCTTGAGAGAAATACAGCTAATGGCTTGCAAAGAACTCTGCCCTTGCCTTTTTTCTGCTCCTCCTTAACAGTGACTTAGGAAATTACATTTGCCGGTGACTTGAAGCTGGATGGGGGAGAGCATCTGCGTGATTAAATGGGATATGGATAAAGTCCTATTCAAAAACTCCGCTGAAGAAGAGGAGGACTGGGGCGATTTAATTTGTTAACATCACAGGAAGAAAAAACAAAGACCTAAGATCTGGGTGGAGCAAATTCTTAATATTCTTGGGAGTATGGTGTGAAGGTTAAGATTGTGGTTCGGGAGCAAGTTAACTAGAGATGGAATCTCAGCTCCCCCATATTTTAGTGGCATTGACCTTTGGTTAAGAACATCTCTAAGCATCAGTTTACTAGTCTGCAAAATGAGGACAATAATTCCTACCCCCTAGAGCTACTGCGTAGGTTAAATGAGTTAGTGTTCACAGTATGCTTCCCATAGTTCCTGGCACATCCATTCAGTGCTCAGTGAACTGTAGTTGTTAATCCCCTCAGCCCAGATGCTACTTCAGGCTGCATTATCAAAGTACAGCATTTAGAACACGGAAAGGTGATTGTTCACATGCACTCACAATCACACGCCATGCTAGTCAGACCCTAGTGAGAGACACAGTTGTAGTGTCACCCTATAGGAGTATAACAGCAACATGGACTGTGTTCTGAAGAGAGCGATTGGAGAGGAGAATGACATCTGTGAGCAAAGACGATCGGTGTAAGGAACTCCAGAGGTTTAGTTAAAAAACGGAGAGGTCTTTGATAGAACCCAATCTACTCTTTGCACGTACCTGCCTCCTGTGTGAGCAACTGAAAGTAGTAGTGGCTACCATATGCTGAATGCTTATGAGAAGGATAATGCTTTTGTTGTTGGAATGGGCACTGGCATTGCCTCCGTTGTATGGAAACTGAGGCTCAGAGGCGGTAAGTGGCTTTCCCAAGGTTACCTGACTGTAACTGATGGGCAGGAGCCTGTTTTTGACCCCCGGAAGCCTGACTTCAGAGCCTTCCTCTTACCCACTACATTTGTCTGCCAGTGTTGGAGACATGAAGAACAATAGATGTTTAAACCCTGTGCTTGAAATGAGTTGTAGAGAAGGGATTCGAACCCAGTTTCCATCTGCACATATTTGGAACCACCACCCTACATGGTTTCACTGGGACTAGAGTTCAGGTTAGTGGTACGATCCTACAGGAAGATGGGTTTCAAGTTGGTGTAAACAAAAGTGTTCAGCATGCTGATGATGATGGATGGAAGGCAGGGAGTCCCCTGTGCAGGAAATGCTTCAGAGAAAAACCTGGGTAGTTGATCTGGGGACTCTTTCATAGGACATTTATGAAGCTAATAGGAACTAGCCTTTTAAATTTAGTTTTTAGGTAAAGGTAATATATTCACATAGAAAACAACTGAAAAGGTAAAAAATGGTAACTGGTAAAAAGTCTACCTCTGCCCTTGCCCCCCCAATATAGTAATAGTACCAGTTCATTTAACCATGATCACTGCTATTCCTTGGTCAACTTCCAGAGAGATTTTACATGAAATGCTCAAACACACATAGATGTTCGTTTTTCTCTGCTTTTCATCAATAGTTCTAGGTCAGAAAAACAAACCATTGTGGGTATTTCAGAGGAGGATTTCATAAAGAGGACTGATGTCCAATGGGTCCAGAGGGGACATCATGTTCCCCAGCACCACAACAGTCCCACATTCACTGTTGTCACTGCCACTGCTGCTGTGGGAGCTGTCACCATGGCCAGGGGAGACCCTTACACCTGCATGCTCACTGGTGCTGCAGGAGGCCACCGACCCTGGATCTGTTATTGCTGTTGGTGAAACTTCTGTCACTACCACCAGAAGCAGAATGGTTGCTACCATCCTCCTAACTTCAGCTCTTGCATGAATCCCCCCATTGGTAGAAATGAACCTGGAACCATGTGGCAAAAAAATCGGGGAGGTGTAGATTCAGTCCACACAGTGCAGGAGAGAATATAGAAGGATGGGTGAGGGGCTGAGTGGCACAGTCCGTCCCTTCTGCTCAGCAAACGTACATACCCTTCCTCTTAGCCATCTTCTTCTGCTTCCTGACGTTCCTCTTACTGTATCTATCTGGGCATTTATTCCGTGAGAGTATGTGCAGAGCTGCCTCATGCTTGTTAACGATTGCCTGGGGCACTGTCATTTGGATACAGTATAATTTATTTCCCATAATGTTACAATTACAGATAATGCTAAACATATGTGATTTCAAACATTTGTTAGTATATCCATAGGATTCCTTCCTAAAATTACAACAACTGGTTCCAAAAGTTTTGCAGGTAGTGAGTGCTGTAATGCACCTTGAGGAACGAAGGACTTCCCCCCAGCTGCCGGAATTGCTACCAGAAGACAGCCCTCAGCTGTCAGCTCTGTTTCCGAAATGCCTCACTCAGGTGAGGAGAGCTGCCTTGCCCGCCATCACATCTCTTTCCTGGGGGGGAGCTGCATTCAGTAACTGGCTGGCACAAGGCGTAAAGACCTAGCCCCTGAAAGGCCAATGTGGGACAACCCTGAAAGGCCATCCCAGCTTCAGAGCTCCTTGTGCCATTGGCAAAGACCTCTACTGAGATGGCAGTGCAGTCGAAATTCTCCTGTGCCCAGTCCTACTTGTCTCCCTTCCAGTGATGGTTCCCAGAGCACTCCCCAAGGAGCCTGCCACAGGCTAGTGTCCATCTCAGGACATCGATAGTTCTGACAGGTTCTACCACGTTGCCCTCCATAGAGGTGGTCTAAGTAAGTGATCTGTAAGAGCCTAAGGTCTGGATCTCCAGGACTCTATATGACCCGTGGTTCTGGACTCCATCCTACACAGATGCTCTCCTGGTTACAGCCCAAGCATTGACTCTGAGCTCTGACGTGCTTCATAACTTGATCTTCCTAGGTGACCTCCTCGTGTTTGAAATTCACCAGAGCTTGGCGGTTTTCTGCAGGGCTGAGTCCGATGGAACTCTACCCGCTCTGATCCACTAAGCCTTGTTTTGTTAACACAATTCTGCAAGATTTATTTGTTTGGCTTGGCTTCCCCTGACCTCAGACATTCTGTTTTGTATTATTTTTAAAAGCGTGCAGATCTCCATGGAAGCCTTTTTCTCTTCAAATCTAAGAACCAGCTGGGGGAATAAGAAAAGCAGGTGGGACACTAGGGCGGATTAACTGAAACATAACTCATTAGAGGAGCAAATGTTTTTCTCAACTGTAGCATTGATTAATGTGGGTTTATCACCAGCCTGGATCTATTTTTAGTCTCACCAGTTTAAGAGGACAACAGAGACATGGAGAAACAATTCAAACCTTTTATTGAACATTTATTGTATATGCTAGGCGCCATGTCAAGTGATTCCTATGCATTAACTCATTTAGCACACACAGTATACCTGTTGCTCAGGAAACAGGCTCAGAGAGCTTAAATAAATTGCCCAGGCAGGGTCACATAGCTGATAAGAATGTAGGGAAGCTGGAATTTGAACCCAGGTTCTGCTGACTCCAGGGTCCTGGTTCTTAACCGAGTAGATCTGCCCGGGTGTATGTTGGGTCTTGAGTTTGTTTGCATCAAGCTTTTGCCTTTTCCCTCTTCCTCAGGTTCCTTAAGCACATAATCCCTTCCCAGATCACCCTGCTCTTTTGGGCTACTGGATACGTTACAAATTCTTATGACATATTCGTCCAGCAAAAGACTCCTTTCCTGACTAACCCTATGGCTGTTACTCATCATTTGATGTTTCTGGCTTATTGAAGCTTAGTTCCCCTGTTAACAATTCTGACCACCTGGATTTGAATCCTGGCCCTGCTACTTCCTGAGTAACCTAGAGCAAGTAATTTGACTTCTCTGTGACTTAGTTTCCTTGTGTGTAAAGTAAAAATAATACTAACAAATACCTATAGAGTTGTGGTATTGAAATAAAATACTACATGTGAAGAACGCAAAGCAGATCCTAGCATATAGAAAGTGCTTGGTTAAGTGTTATAGTTATTTTTCTGATCACGTTCCATCATTGAATACATGTTGCCCTGAAGTAGTTTCTAGGTGTCAGTCTCTGGGATTTTTCAGAAATGGGAAAGACATATTCTAAAGAAATTTGCTGTGTAATTAGGGGTGAAGAAATAGAAAGTGTTCATGTTCATGTGTATTTTTTAATTTACACATATGTGCAGTCATATTTCCCATTGACATATGGCACTCTGTAGCCCCTGCTATAAACTTCTGACTTTTCCTGTGTAGCAGACAGCACAGGTGCTGGTCAAGGTGTGTAGTGTTTTTGAGTGAATGGATGATGTGTTGCTATCATAGGAGAGTGGAACCAGGAAGAAAGGGACCTTGGAGATGGTCTAATTCAACCTCTTTCTTTAACAGCTGAGAGGTTGGGAGAGGGGAGGTGACCAGCACCTAGCCCACGTATCAAATTATTATTAGAATCCAAAGTGTGGAGGACCCAGGCTCCCGTCTCCCACATCACTGTTTTTCCTACTACGTTTCCCCACCTGCCAATGTTATTTTGTCTTCCTCTCTTAAGAATCCATTAGTCCTGTCTGATGGTTTTAATAGCAAACAAATTAATCTAATCTAGTCATGAAGTTCCTATTTCTCCCATTTGTCTACAAGAGAAGTTCTTGTGGGAGCAGGGGGTTCTGGGGTGGAGTGCTGCGCAATAGTTGATAGGCAGAGGCGGGCTCGGAATAGTGAGGGCAGGGGGACAGTGAGGCAGACTTGGATGAGCCCTGCTGATTCTGAATAGATTGCTTTAGCGGCTGCATGATCCCTTGGGGCTCTCTTTCCTCCCCGGTTTGGCTGTACCACCCATTAGCATCTTAACCAGCAATAAGAAGAAAGGAGTAGTGAGAAACAAAGCAAGTCCATTGTCTTGCCCTGGAAAGCCCAGCCCATGGTTCCTTAGCCTCTACGTATATGTTTGCTAATTCACCCCTTCCCAACTGCAAACCCACCCCACCCGCCTCTGCCCTGCCCCTGGTGGTGTCAGATGAATGAGACTCCAGTGGGAATTAAGTAGAGGTTATGAAGGAGAACTCCATTAAGCCCCTTTAACTTCTTGAGGGATGTGTAATTAAAAAACATGAAAATGAACAGAACATGTCTTACCTCAACCTGCTCCTTCGTTCAGGTAACACCTAGCGAGCCCTGCTCTGTACTTGCCCATCACGGCATGGCCCCCCGCCCCTAACATTTTCTCCTTCTGGTGGAAAGATGGACATCAGGGGTCACTGTAACACAGTGGCGAGGCCCGTCACGGAGATCTGTCCAAAGCATGGCAGAGCACCGAAGAGGGCTCGCCGGCCTCTCCTTGGGCTGCTCTTAGGAAAGGCTTCATAGAGAGGCTGGTGCTCAGTTGGAGTCTGGAGGAGAGGATCAGCTGTGTCAGCCCAGAAAAGGGACACGTGCACACAGCAGGCCTCCCAGCTAAAGAACAGGTTTTAAACCTCAGCTTGTCACACGTGGGGAAAAGGGCCAGCGTATGGGGTGCATGAGGAGGGGCGGTGGGAGAGGGTACCGACGAGACAGTGAACAGTCGGTTCAGGTGGGCTTCACGTACCACGACATGCAACTGGGAATTGTGTCTTAGGGGCAGTGGGGACATATTTATGGTGCTTTTTAAGCCACGGAGTCCTGTCATCACAGAACTTTCATTTTCAGAAGCACGTGTCGATAGTGGTTTTAGAAAACGGACTGGGCGGGAGTGGTGGCATGAGGCGGAAGGCTGCGAAACACAGCTCTGAACTAGGCGAAAGGGCGTTTTGTCCTTGAACGTTATGCTTGGGAATGAGATTCAAGGCAAGGCCTTCGAAACTATCGAGTGAATGCGTGTGTATTCCTGACCCTGTGTGTCTGGCCCTTTAAGCTTCGTTCTCAAACCTGTCTTTGAAAGTAGAAGAAGAAGTGACCTATTTTCCCTAAGACAGAGAAGATGGGACCAGACCCACATGATGTGCTTGAGCGGGCATCACGTGCAAGCCTGCCCAGCCCACGGCCCATGCCACATGCAGCCCAGGACGGCTTTGAGTGTGGCCTAACATTCAAAGTTTGTAAACTTCCTTAAAAACGTTATGAAAATTATACACGAACCTTTTTTTTTTTTAAGCTCATCTGCTATCGTTAGTGTGAGTGCATTTTATGTGTGGCCCAAGCTAATTCTTCTTTCAGTGTGGCCCAGGGCAGCCCAAAGGTTGGACACCCCTGATGTAAATTCAAGCCACTGTCAACCGCATCTCATTCACCACCTGAGTCCTGGCCACATGCTCTGACCCTTCATATCCCACCCAGTTTACTCCCACCCCAGCAACTCGCAGGCCTGTGACTCCTTGGACTGCTTATGCCCTCCCTCCTCTGCCCACTGCTGCCCTCCTCACACCTCACAGCTTTGACCTTCAGCTTTTGCTTGGCCACTCTTCACGTTTGCTGCCAGCTCTGTTGTCACCCCTCCCCCCACCCCAATGTGGGGTCTGGCTCACTCCCTGATGAGCGGAGCCCCCCAGGGTCCTCCCCAGCCCTGCCAATGGCCCCTGCCCAGATGCACTTATGCCTTTGCATTTCAGTAGGAATCAAGGGTTATTAATTATCCCAGGGTGGAACCTATTATGAAACATCCCAGAAAGCTGGAACACACCAAAGGGACTTCTGAACTCACAGCAGGGAAAAATGCCTTTTAATTGACTTGGATGACTTCACCGCAAAAATCTGTCTGGCTGTTATGCTAAACTGGAAATGAATCTATTAAGTTGTCTAAGGAATCTCCCAGCTCACCCTGAGCAGCATCTCCCGAGGAGGGGCGTGGGGCCGACACAGGAACAGGACTGTGCTTTGAAATGGCTTCTTCTGGATCACACCCAGTCTGGCTGCATGTCCCTGGGAAAGAGAGGGAGGCTGATAGCTGAAGAGGAGAGTATACCAGCATGTCCTGCAGTATCTGTCTTTCCATGAACTTTTCTAAGGCAATGCTTCTATTACTTTAGAATAGAGTTTGGCCTAAGCTGAATCTGTCCCGAACCTCTTCTCTCAGGGAGTTTAGAGGGTGACAGGAGAGAATTGCATGGTTGGTGTTGTCATATAGATGACAGCTGTGCAGCCTGGACTCAGGAGGGATTAGTGATAAGAGCCAGTCTCTAATCACACACTTACTAAGTGCCAGGCGCATGCCGAGCACTTCCTATGGATTAATTTATGTACTGCCCTCCGAGGAGCAGTTCCCCCATTCTGCAGGTGACGAAACTAAGGCTAAGGGAGGGTATATGGCTCACCCAAGGCGACTCAGCATCCAAGAAGCAGAGCCTGAATTTGCCGTCTAGCTCCGGGTGCTTTTACCTGCGGAGGTGTATCCTGCAGAAAAAAATTCTGGAGGACACTAGGTGATTTCCTTATCACATGTAAGGGGCTGACATGTTTCATGGGACTCAAGCTTGGCCTCCAAGGTCCTCTGTGAGCTCCCGTCTGCCTTTCTGACCTCATCCCTTCCATTGTCTGCCTTAGACTGTAGTGCTAGCAACTTGCTGTGGTCCCCCACCTGCCCTAATGTAACACCACCTATATGCACACCTCCATGCCTTTGCTTATGTAAGTCTCTCCTCCTGTAACATCCTTTCCCAAACTTTGCCATTAATTTTTCAAGGTTGAGCTCAGGCATATATTTCTATTCTGTTTCCCCTGACTACCTCTCCTACCCAGGCAGGGTGTGGTGCTCCTTATCCATGCTCTCACACACCTCATGCACATTTCTACAACTGTACTTACCAGGTTACCTTGACATTGCTAGTTCACCTGCCTGTCAGTCCTGTAGACTCTGGGCTCATAGGGAATGTGGACAGAGTCTGGATTCATCCTACCAGTATTTATTGAGTACCTACTGTGTATTAGGTGTTAGGGCTACAGTGGTGATTAAAAACATATCTTGACTGGATGGAGCTTAAAGTCTAATGGGAGAGACAGATATTAATCACACAGTCTCTCTCTCTCTCCGCACACCCCATAATTTCAAACTGCATTAGGATCTGTGAAAGACATAGTGCTCAGTAGCACATGGTAGGTAGCCTGGCACTGGGCACTTACTCACATACACAGTCAATGCTCCACATACCCAGATATATAATCTGCTCAACAAATATTTATTAAACTCTCTGAAGTAGGGCAAAATGAATATGTTGTGGAGAAAGTACTGGATCTACTGTAAGGCCTTCCAGAAGGCAGACCCATCCAGATAGCCTTTTGCACGGTAAACAGCACTGGAAACACAGTCTGACACAGTGACACCTTACAATACAGATAAAGCAATGCTGGATGCCACTATTTACAGAGCACAAGGTGCCAGCCACGGTCTAAGAGCTTATCTGTATAAATCATGGAATGCTCACCACAATCCCACCAAGTAAATACTGATGGAACTGAGGCTCAGAGTGCTTAAGTGTGCTGCCCAAGGCCACACAGCGCGCAGGTGGCAGAACTGAGATGTGAATGCCCGTCACTCGGCTGTAGAACTGGGGCTCATCATGGTGCACTCACTTCCTTGCCCAAGGTGGTGTGCTGCTGGTTATGGTAGCACCAGACTACCTGCTACCCTTGCCTCCTCCTTGCCAACTCTGGCTTTGGGAGTTCTCAGAGAAAGAACTTGGCAATGACAGGAGGGCAGTGCCAGACAGGAAGTGGAACTGAGCGCCATCGTGCGACATCAAGGTCGCATTTTGAGGGTTCTGAGTGCATGTTAAAGGCAAGGAGGAAAATTAACTATTGAAGATCAGCTGTGTTCTTCATTGCTCTGATGTTTCTCACTTATTGCTATAATTAGTCCGTCAGCAATTCCTAGGGCACAAGTCTCATTATTACCCAGATGAGGAAATCAAGACCAGGAGAGGTGAAATGGGTACATGCACAGTTAGTGACAGAATTGTCATCGGATCTGTGACTTCCTGGTTCCAAAGCTCCTGATTTTTCCCTCGACTCACCTGTTGTCCAGGCAGACCTGAGAAAGAGGTCTCTCCTTCCCCTGGCATAAAGTAGTCTCTCAGGTCTGTCACCTCCAAGACTGCAGATGTGGGTTCTCTGACCTCCCTCTGTCTGTGCTGCCGGGACCTTCCTTTGCTCCCTGAGCAGTAGGTGGGCGGCTCCCCTCATGAGCTCACATGCTGGTTCTCAACCGGTTTGAGATGGCACTGAACCAGGTGACCTCCCACCCACCCCACCTCGGGGCCTACATTCTGCCCAGACAGGGAGGGGACCGGCAGCCCATCCCACCGGCTGTTGGGAAAAGCGGGGAAAACAAAGGGGTTGAATGCCAGGAACCCCAACTTTGCATTCGTTGGACAAAAGCAGGTTTTGACCGCTCATCTTAATGTGTGCATTCGCTCTTTCTTTTTAAAACATGCGTGCTGCCGAGGCGAGCTCATTTGCTTCTTCTTGTACAACACTTGGGTGTCTCTCTGGCCCCCTTTGGTCTCCCATCCAGGCTCCTCGATGTCTGCGGGATGAAGGCCAATGTCTTCAGGCCGCGCCGAGGTCCCTCCCACCCGGCACCCACTGGCTTCCTCACCGCGGCTCCCCTGCTCTTCCCTGATCCCCCACCTCGGCTCCCCTGCTCTCCCCTGCTCCCCCCACTGCCTCGG
>PVJL010014366.1:0-28340 GCA_004026885.1 Lyroderma lyra | reverse complement strand
TTTGCTGGATGAAGTGTCCTGTAAATGTCAATGATGTCCAATTGCTGTAATGTGTCGTTTAGAGCTGTTATTTCCTTATTTATTTTCTGTTTGGATGATCTGTCCATGGCTGTTAGTGGGGTGTTTAAGTCCCCCACTATGATTGTGTATTCATCAGTTTCTCCTTTCAAGTCTGTTAGTAGTTTCTTTGTATATTTTGTGCATCCTGGTTGGGAGCATATATGTTGATTAGTGTCAAGTCTTCTTGTTGTTGCATTGTGCCTTTTATCATTATGTAATGACCATCTTTGTCTTTTACTATCTTCTTTAACTTGAAGTTTATTTCATCAGATATCAGTATGGCCACTTCTGCTTTTCTCTGGTTACCATTTGCTTGGAGTATTGTATCCCATCCTTTCACTCTGAGTCTGTGTTTGTCCTTATGGCTGAGGTGCGTTTCTTGGACACAGCATATGGATGCATTCTGTTTTTTAATCCAGTCTGCTTCTCTGTGTCTTTTCATTGGTGAGTTCAGTCCATTGACATTTAGAGTGATGGTCGATATGTGAGGATTTCCTGTGGCCATTGCTTATTTCTTTCTTTGATTTTGTTTGTTTGTTTCTTTGTTTATTTTGTTTCTTTCTTGTTGCCCCAACTTTGTTCCATTTTTCCTGATGTTTTGTTTCAGGCTGAAGAGCCTCCTTCAGTATTTCTTGGAGTGCTGGCCTCGTGTTGGCAAATTCCATCAGCTTCTGTTTGTCTGAGAAGGTCTTTATTCCACCTTCATATCTGAAAGATGATTTGGCTGGATAATTTATTCTTGGCTGGAAGTTTCTCTCTTTTAAATTTTTGAATATTGGGTTCCACTCTCTCCTGGCTTGTAGAGTTTCTGCTGAGAAATCTGATGCCAGCCTGATGGGTTTTCCTCTAAAGGTTATAGTTCTTTTTTCCCTGGCAGCCTTGAGAATTGTCTCTTTGTCTTTAGTTTTGGACATCTTTACCTGTGTGTGGATTCACTCACTCTGAGCTCCAGTGATGAGGCAGCAACTTGAAAGGCTCCAGGGACATACTGGCAGTAACTGAGTAGTCTGTCTTCAAGGTGTGAGCTGGAGGAGAACACTTTTTTTATTTTCTTTCTTTTTTTATGAAATAAGTGCTGGCAGGTGTCTGTTTCTTTGCTGTGCACTCTGCACTCTCCCTATTCAATGTACAGATGCAGTCAGGCACAATATCTGAGTCTCCATAAACCTGGCTAACACTGTGCACCTAAACCTGATGATTTCCTGAAACCACACCCCATCCAAATTGCAGGCATGTCTAAGTGACTTCCAGTGACTTTTTCATACAAATAACCTGGCTTGGCTCATGCTGTGAAATTTTCTAAAATCTCTCAAACTCCAAACAAGGAGCATCATGCCATGGTGTATTCTGCATCTCTTGCTATGGCAGCCAGCCTCAGTTCACAGCTTTGACAATTCCAGACACTTTCAAGCCCAGTACAAGTGGCAACAATCTGCAGATCTCTTTGTAGGTCATATCAAGTGGCCTTGGGCAGGGCACAGGCAGCCACTGATGTTGGCTTACAACAGAATCCCTCCAAAGAGGCCCTACAATCATTATATATGATGGCCAGCTTGAGACCATACAGGAACATCACCCAACCACCTTTACAAATGACACACTTAAAAAGCAAACTGGACTGGCAGAAGCCCTATTAAAGTGAATACTTCTCTATAGGGTCATCCCTGCATAAAGTTTCTCCACTGTAGTCATAGCCAGTTCTTACAACCAATCAGCCTGAGAGTCAGTCCCTCCCATTCACATGTTAACAGGAGCCAATGCTCAACTACAACTGGAGACACACACAACTCACAAAAGGAACACACCTGGAGCACCTAGATTAGGTGACAAATGATACTGCCCTACTGTGTCCTACAGGACAACTACTAAGAATGAGTAACATAGTAGCTCTACCTAATATGTAGAAACAAACATAGAGAGGCAACCAAAATGAAGAGGCAAAGAAACATGTCCCAAATGAAAGAACATAACAAAGCTATAGAAAAAGGAACTAAACAAAATGAAGGTAAGCAATCTACTAGATGAAGAGTTTAAACTGCTAATTATAAAAATGTTCAATTATCTCAATCAGAACTTCAGCAAAAAAAATATAAATATAGAGATACAATGTATAAAAAAAGTCATAAATGAAGAATACAATAATTGAAATGAAGATCACATTAAAGGGAATCAACATGGAAACAACCAAAGTGTCCCTTGATCTACAATTGGATGAAGAAGATGTTTTACATATATACAATGGAATATTACATCATCATAAAAAAAGATGAAATACTGCCATTTGTGACAACATAGATGGATATTAAGATTATCATGCTAAGCAAAATAAGTCAGACAGGAAAAGCTGATAATCATTTTACTCATCTGTGGGATATAAAACAAAAAGCAACAAACAAACAAAACAAACAAACAAAAACTCATAGACACACAGTACAGTTGAGTGATTACCAGAGAGTGAAAGAAAGGAGGAGGTGGTAGAGGAGGGAAAAGAGAGTGAAATATATGGTGACAGAAGGAGAATTGAGTTTAGATGGTGAACACACAATACAATATATAGGTGATGTATATAAAAATATACACTTGAAACCCATGTAATTTTATGAACTAGTATCACCCCAATAAACTTAATAAAAAGACTATAGATTTGATAAAGCAGAAGATTAAATCAACAACTTGGAAGGTAAGATAGAAAAAAACAACCAATCAGAAGAGCCAAAAAAAAAAATCCAAAAATTATGAAGATAGTTTAAGTGGCCTCTGGGACAACTTAAAGTGTACCAAAATTTGCGTCATAGGGGTAGCAGTAAGAGAAAAGAGAGATCATGGAATTAAAAACTATTTGAATAAACAATGATAAAAATATTCCCTTACTTGGTGAAGGATATAGACATAGAAGGCCAGAGAGTGCAGAGTCCCAAACAATATAAATCCAAAAAGGCCCACACCAAGAAATATCATAATTTAGATGCCAAAGGTTAAAAGCAAGGAGAGAATCTTAAAAACAGAAAGCAAATAGCAGTTAGTTACTTACAAGTGAGTTCTTATAAGACTGTTAGCTGATTTCTCAAAAGAAACTTTGCAGGCCAGAAGGGATTAGTATGAAATATTGAAAATAATGAAAAGTAAGGGCCTACAATGAAGATGACTGTACCCAGAAAATTATCATTTACAATCAAAGGATAAAAAAATTTCCAGATAAAAAATACTTAAAAGAGTTTGTTACCACCTATCCAGTATTAAAAGAAATGTTAAAGGAACTCCTTGAGGAGAAAAAAAAAGATAAAAACAAAAAAAAAAGATAAAAACATGAATAATGCATTGACAACTACTACATATCTGTCAACAATTACTTTAAATGTAAATGGATTAAATGCTGCAATGAAAAGACATGAGGCTGCTGAATGAATAAGAAAAGAAGACTTATATATGTTGCCTACAAGAGACTCACTTCAGATCAAAAGACACACAGACTGAAAGTAAAAGGATAGAAAAATGCATTTAATGAAAATTGGCACACATACAAAACTGAGATAGTTATTCCAGAAAAAAAATTGACTTTAAAACAAAGCGATAAAAACAAGAGATAAAGAAGAACCCAGTAATCTCACTTCTGTGTATTTATCCAAGAAAACTCAAAACACTACAGCAAAAAACATGTGCATCCATATGTTCACTGCAGCATTATTTATAATAGCCAAAATATGGAGGAAACTTGGGTGTGCCTTAATAGATGCATGGATAAAAAAGAGGTGGCACATATATACAATAAAATATTACTCAGCTATACAAAATAATGAAATCCTGTCTTCTGAAATAGCATGCGTAGACCCAGAATGTATTGTGCTGACAGTAGTCAGTGAGACAAATAAGGAGAATGCCATATTGTAGCACCATGGTGGCTGCTGCTGGTGCTGCTCACAAGTTGTGAGAGAATTCACAGACAAAGTAGAAAGGAAAGAAATAGTTTACTGAAATACACTCAAGGGAGAGCAGACAGAGTCTGAGAGAGATACTGTGAGGATGGGCTCCAGTAGCTAGCCTTATATAAAGAAAAAATCATCAATCATGGTTTGGAGGGAATTGGGGTTATGTGCTTTACTATTAATAATTGGTCAGGGCTAAGGCAGGAAACAATTATGGCTTCAAGTCCTGATGTCAGTTTTGGCATTGTTTAATCTGGTTTCCAAGCACTGTGGTCCATGGATCATTCTATTTTCATGTGTCTGGAGCTAAAACACAACTGAGGCCAAAATGTTACCTTAAGTTGACCAAAACTCTATTTCTGTGGCTAAAAGACCTAAAGCTTTGTTCCCAGAACTTACATAGATGTTGACCAGAATCTGATGTCCTAAGGGCTTAATGATTAAATGCAGTGTACATACAGTATGTGTATATGTAGGTAGGAAGATCTAAGGGAAAGCAAGTAAGCAAGTTATAGTTCTATCAAGCTTACATAAAGCCAGCCTAGGAATAAGAAATGTTAACTGCAGGTTTTAACCCAGGGCATTGTTCTCTGAAAATGCAGCTATTTGTTAGGCTGTAACCATGGGTTCTGGACCTGTCAAGACTTCTTGGCAGTAATTTTATAGCTATGTTACCCCTACCTGAACACATATGGTTTTTACTTATATGAGAATCTAAATAACAAAATAAATGGAAAAGCAAAACAGAAACAAATTTATATTAGAGATACCAAGAACATTTTGATGGCTGCTAATTAGGAGGGTGGATGAGTAGAAATGGAGAATAAATTAAGAAGCCCAAATTAGTAGCTACAATATAGTCATGAGTATATAATGTCAATAATATTGTAATATATTGTAATAATTATGTATGTTGTTAGATGGATACTAGATTTATTAGGGTAATCACTTCATTAGTTATATAAATGCCTAATCATTTTGTTATACACCTAAAACTAGTATAATATTATACATCAACTGTAATTAAAATGTAAAATTATTTTTTAAATCCAGTGCCTTTAGTTGATAAACATAAAAATTTTATGCCTCCACCAAAGTTTTGATATGGCTTTTGCCCAAGAAGACATTGCTCTCCATTTAATATTATGATTATATTATATATGAATAAGTGTTTTCAAAAATTTGGGGCAGATACCCAGAAGAGAAATTCCTGGGTCATATAGTAGCTCTATTCTTAATCTTTTAAGGAACATTCACACTGTTTTTTCATAGTGACTGGACTAGTTTACATTCCCAGCAGTAGTGTATGAGGGTTCATTTCTGTCCATATCATCTCCAATACCTGTTTCCTGTCTTGTTGATAATAGCCATTCTAACAAGTATGAGGTTGTATATCATTGTGTTTTTGATTTGCATTTCTCTAATAGTTAGTGAAGTTCAGTATATTTTCATATATTTGTTGGTCATATGTACGTCTTCTTGGAAGAAGTGTCTTTTTGGGTCCCTCACTCCTTTTTAAATAGGATCAATTGTATTTCTTATTGTTCAGTTGTATGAGTTCTGTATATATTTTGGATATTAAACCCTTATCAGAGGTGTTGTTTGAAAATACCTTCTCATTCACTTGTTTTTTTTATGGTTTCTTTTCTTTCAAATTTATTTTTATTGTTAAACTTATTGGGGTGACATCTTTTAGCAAAGATAACATAGGTTTCAGGCATATAATTCTACAGTGCATTGTCAACTTGTTGTATAATAAGTTCACCACCCAGCGTGAATTCTCTTTCCATCACCATATATTTAGCTCTTCCTTCCTCCCCTCCCATCCCCTCCTCCTTCTCCCCTCCCCTCCCCACTCATCCCCAAATAACCCATGGACACAATCAATAGTTTAATGTTTCTTATGGTTTCTTTTGCTGTGCATTTAATTTTTTTGTACAGTCCTATTCACTTATTTTTTGCTTTTACTTTTCTTGATTTTGAGGTCAAAGTCACAGAATCCTCTCGAAAACCAAATTTATACATTTAGTCCCCATATTTTGTTATTTATTTTATTGTTTCAGGTCTTATATTAAGAATTTTTATTTATTTTGTGTTAAATTTTGTGTATGGTGACAAATAGAAATCTAATTCCATTCTTTTATATTTGGCTTTCCCATTTTTCCAGCACAAAAGACTTTCTTTTCTTCATTTTGTGTTATTGGCTTTTATGCCAAAAATTATTTATCCATATATATGCATTTATTTAAGCATTAGTTACAGCATTATTCATCATGAAAAAAAAGACACGTCCTTTAATAGATGATTGAATAAAGAAAATGTGGTAAAAATATACAATGAAATACTATGAAGCCATAAAAAAAGATAAAATATTGCCATTTGTGACAACATAGATGGATCAAGAGAGTATCAATAAGTCAGATGGAGATGACAAGAACCACATAATTTAACTCATTTGTGGAAATATAACAGAATGCAACAGATGGATGAACAATACAAACAAGTAACAAGCAAACAAACAAAAAATTCATTTATGCAGACAACAACATGGTGGTTACCAAAAGAAAATAGGGGTGGGAGCAATGAAAAAATGATAAAAGGGGTCAAATATATGATTACAGAATGAGATTTAAATTTTGATGGTGAACAGACAAAGCATTATACAGCTAACGTGTTATAGAATTGTACACTTAAACATTGTATAGTTTTATAAAATATGTCACCTTAATCAATTTAATGTAATTTAAAAAAGTGATTTTTCACTATCCAAGAAGTATTTTCCAGGTTTTGTTTTTGTATCCTAAGAAACTAAGCAATGGGATCCTTTTTATTTTATAGGTACAAATTATAACATTTAAAATGTGTTTTTTTCTTTCAATTATCTGCCACCTACTCCAATCTCAGCCTTTGACCTTTTTTGAGAGGTCCTACTGTCTATAATTTTTTCATTAAACATTTACTTTTTAATTCTTATTTTTTAGACTCCCCTATTAAATAACAAATTGTGTTAGGGAAACTTACATGTTAAGGTAGTGGTTTAAGGTATGCTCTGTGAACTATAGTGTCTCATAAAAATGATTTAGAGACTCTGAAAATGTTTTAAATGTCATGTAAATATACATAAATTTTGATTATTAAACAAAAAACTTCAGATACAGGAGTTAAGTATCAACCTTGACACACTAAATTACCAAGGAGAGGACAAGATGGTGACTGGAGAGGAGGTCCAAAATCCTCTCCCAGAAAACACAATTGAACGCCCACCCAAAAGCCAAGAAAGAGGACCCTGGGTGACAAAAGCAACAGCTGAGGAATCCACACATCGCAAGTAAATACCTAAAGGTTGGAGAGAAGTGGGTGCTCGGGAGAGAGGGGAGGGGGCAAAGACGGATTGCAACAGGACCCAATCACTGCTGACTTCAGTGCACGGGAGGGGAGAGGCCAAGAAATGACAAGAGGAAAAGCCCTAGAAACAGTGGGAGTCATTGGGGAGCTGAGCTGGGGAGCTGGAAAATTGGAGCGGTGAGTTGGGGACAAAGCTTAGGAGCCAGCCTCTGGAACTTTTGAGTGGTAGCAAGGCTGAGTGAGGACTATGAACTGCAGAGATGACACCTTGGCTCTAGGCTCCCTTGGGTCCCACAGCGCAGGCACACACAACTCCTGCGCAGGGCTGCGACTTCTGTTCTGCCTGCTGCTGAGGCGGGCCGGCTGGCGGTGTGGCTCACATGGCACCTGCGCAGGGCTGTGGTTCCCATTCCTGGCTGGCTGCAGAGGTGGGCCGGCTACTGCAAAGGTGTGTGCAACTCCTGCGTGGGGCTGCGGTTGCCGATAACACCCGCTGCGGAGGCGAGTTGGCTGTCTTCCTACCGAGGGGTCAGACACACAGCTTCAAACTTGTCGTGCCGGCTTGCATGCCTCTGGGACCTAAAAGCAGTGTGAGCCCGCAGACTCTGCCCCAACATTTGGCCATGGAAGCAGGCCTGGGAAGAAAGACAGATTTGATAGAATTCACCCCAGCCAGCAGGAGCAGCCTCGGCCCGCATCACCAAGCTTCCCCAGCATAGGGCAGAAGGTGGAGCTGCCCCAGTGTACCTTTTGTTGGCCTCTCCCCTTTCTTACAGCCTCCTCAACCAACTAACTACAGGAAGCAGAGGGACCATGATAGATGCACACCACTTCGAAACATAGCAGGAGACCAGAAATAAGAAATAAACAACCCCTCTCTCTCCCAAAACTTGTGCGCTCCAGTGCCACCTCATGTTTGCCCTACACAAGACACAACAAAAGTACCAATCTGGGCTTCTGGGCACTACTACTGAACATAACGTCCTCATGTCAAAGAGGAAGAACCCAGCAGACAGGATGAATTCCTTAAAAACTAAAACTCCTCAGAAAGATCAGGAAATTCATCGAGACAGCTTCTTAGACCAAGAAGTTTCTGAATTAAGTGACAGAGAATTTAAAGTAGCAATTCTAAAGGCTCTGAGAGAAATGAAAACATACTGGCAGAGCACCAGGGCTGACATAAACAATATAAAAAAGGAAATGAATGACATAAAAAAGGAACTCCATGAACAAAAGGAACAATTTAACAAAAAATTCAAACCATAAGGAAGATTGAGATACAAATGCAGGAGATAAATAATACAATAAAAGAAGTGAGAAACTAAATAACTGCCATAGGAAACAGGGCCAACCAGATGGAGGAAAGAATTAGTGATATCAAAGATCAGAACATGGAAACAGCACAGAAAGAGGAAGAGAGGGAATACAGAACCAAAAGGTTTGAAAGAACTCTGCAAGAACTATGTGACTCCATGAGACAAAACAACATCAGGATAATAGGAATAGAAGAAGGGGTAGAGCATTCTACAGAGAGCATACTCAAACAAATAGTAGATGAAACTTTTCAAACCTATGGAGAGATCTGGAACCCCAAGTTCAAGAAGAAAACAGATCTTCTCCAAGATATGGTACTAAAGATATCCAAAACTAAAGACAAAGAGACAATTCTCAAGGAAGCCAGTGAATAAAGAACTATAAACTTTAGCGGAAAACCCATCAGGCTGGCAGCAGATTTCTCAGCAGAAACTCAACAAGCCAGGAGGGCATGGAATCCAATATTCAAAAATTTAAAAGACAGGAACTTACAGCCAAGAATAAATTACACAGCAAAATTATCTTTCAGATATGAAGATGGGGTAAAGACCTTCTCAGACACACACAAGCTGAGGGAATTTGCCAGAAGAAGGCCAGCACTCCAAGAAATACTGAAGGAGGCTCTTGAACCGGAAAAAAAAATTAAGAAAAATGGAACAAATTTGGGGCAACAAGAAAGAAACAAAAATAAAACAAAAACAAAAAGAAATAAGTAATGGCCACAGGAAATCCTCACATATTGATCATCACTCTTAATGTTAATGGACTGAATTCAACAATAAAAAGACACCGAGTAGCAGACTGGATTAAAAAACAAAACCCATCCATATGCCGTCTTCAAGAAACACACCTCAGACATAAGGACAAACACAGACTCAGAGTGAAAGGATGGGAAAGAATACTTCAAGCAAATGGTAACCAGAGAAAAGCGGCAATTGCAATACTGATATCTGATTAAACAAACTCCAGGTTGAAAACAGATTTGAAAGGAGAAACTGATGAACACACAGTCATTGTGGGAGACTTAAACTCCCCACTAACATCCATGGACAGATCTTTGAAACAGAAAATAAATAAGGAAACATCAATTCTAAACAGCACATTACAGCAATTCGACATAATTGACATTTACAGGACACTTCATCCAGCAAAAAGAGACTATTCCTTCTTTTCTAGTGCACGTGGAACATTCTCAAGGATAGACCACATGCTGGGGCTCAAAAGTAGCCTCAGCAAATTCATGAAGATCAAAATCATACCAAGTGTATTCTCAGACCACAAAGCTTTGAAATTGGAGATCAAGTGTAAAAGGAAAGCAAAAAAATCACATATACATGGAGATTAAACAACAGGTTATTAAAAAAGGACTGGATAAAAGAACAAAAAAAGTTGAGAGTAAAAAATATATGGAAACAAATGACAATGAAAATACAATGTATCAGAATTATTGGGACACAGCAAAAGCGGTAACAAGAGGTAAATTCATATCACTACAGGCCTGTCTTAAGAAACAAGAAAAATCACAAGTAAACATCTTAACATCCCATCTTAAAGAACTCGAAAAAGAAGAGCAGACAAAACCCAAAGTCAGCAGAAGCAAAGAAATAATAAAAACTAAAGCAGAGCTAAACCAATTAGGGAACAGAAGGACAATAGAAAATATTAATATAACGAAGAGCTGGTTCTTTGAAAAAGTCAACAAAATTGAGAAAACCCTGGCTAGACTAATCAAAGGACGAAAGGAAAGGACACAAATATCCAAAATTAGAAAAGGAAGGGGAGAAATTACCACTGATACCACAGAAATACAAAGGATTATAAGAAAATATTATGAAGAACTTTATGCCACTAAATTTAAGAACCTAGAAGAAATGTACAAGCTTCTAGAAACTTATAGCCTACCTAGACTGAACCAAGAAGAACTGGATAATCTAAATAGACTAATCGATAATGAAGAGATTAAAATGACTATCCATAATCTCCCTAAAGGCAAAAGCCTTGGACCAGATGGTTTCACCAATGAGTTCTACCAAGCATTCAAAGAAGAATTAACGCCTATCCTCTTCAGACTCTTCCAAAACATTGAAGAGGAAACAATACTTCCTAACTCATTCTATGAGGCCAACATTACCCTAATACCAAAGCCTGGCAAAGACAACACAAAAAAAGAAAACTATAGACCAGTATGTCTGATGGACACAGATGCAAAATTCCTAAACAACATATTAGCAAACAGAATACAACAATGCATCAAAAAGATCATACATCAAGATCAAATGGGATTCATCCAGGAGCACAAGGATGGTTCAACATACGAAAATCAATCAATGTGATATACCACATAAACAAAATCAAAGACAAAGACCATGTTGCCATTTCAATTGATGCAGAAAAAGCCTTCGACAAGATACAACATCCATTTATGATCAAAACACTAAATAAAATAGGTATAGAAGGAAAGTATCTCAACATAATAAAGGCCATATATGACAAGCCCTCAGATAACATCATACTGAATGGGGAAAAGCTGAAGCCTATTCCCCTCAAATCAGGAACAAGACAAGGATGCCCCCTGTCACCACTGCTATTTAATATAGTACTGGAAGTTCTAGCCACAGCAATCAGGCAAGAGAAAGGAATAAAAGGTATCCAAATTGGGAAAGAAGAGGTCAAATTGTCACTATTTGAAGATGACATGATCGTTTATATAAAAAATTCCAAAGATTCCACCAGGAAACTATTAAAAACAATAGATGAATATAGTAAAGTCGCAGGATACAAAATCAATGTAAAAATATCAACAGCATTCCTATTTACAAACAACAAATCCACAGAAAAAGAAATGAGGGAGTCAATTCCCTTTGCTATCACAACAAAAAGAATGAAATACCTGGGAATTAACTTAACGAAGAACGTGACAGACTTATACATGGAAAACTATAAGACAGTTTTGAAAGAAATTGGACCAGACTTTAAGAGGTGGAAAAATATTCCCTGTTCATGGATAGGAAGATTTTACATTGTGAAAATGGCCATTCTGCCCAAAGCAATCTACAGATTTAATGCAATACCCATCAAAATCCCACAATCATACTTTTGTGAAATAGATAAAAGAATTAGTAAGTTTATATGAAACCATAAAAGACCTCGAATTGCCAAAGCAATACTACATAAAAAGAATAAGCCTGGTGGCATTACATTCCCTGACTTCAATTTATATTACAAAGCATCTTGGTTCTGTCAAAACAGCTTGGTACTGGCAGAAAAACAGAAATATTGATCAATGGAATAGAACTGAAAACCCAGAAATAAACCCACAAATTTATGAACAAATAATTTTTGATAAAGGAGCAAAAAATATACAATGGGGAAAGGACAGCCTCTTTAGTAGGTGGTGCTGGGAAAACTGGAGAAATATATGCAAAAGAATGAACTTGAGCTGTTAAATCTCTCCATATACAAAAATTAACTCAAATGGGATTAAAGACCTTCATATCAGACCTGCAACAATAAACTGTATAGGAGAAGACATTGGTACTAAACTCATGGACCTAAGACTCAAGGAAGACTTCATGAACCTGTCCTCAAAGGCAAGGGAAGTAAAAGCAAAAATAAATGAATGGGATTATATCAAACTAAAACGCTTCTGCACAGCAAAAGAAACCATCAACAAGGCAAAGAGACAGCCAACTGAATGGGAGAAAATATTTGCAAATAATGCATCAGATAAGGGTCTAATATCTAAAATATATAAAGAACTAATAAGACTTATCTAGAAAAAAACAAACAACCCAATTAAAAAGTGAGCAGAAGAAATAAACAGACACTTCTCCTACGAAGAAATACAAATGGCCAGCAGACATATGAAAAAATGCTCAACTTCATTAGTTATCGGGGAAATGCAAATCAAATCCACAATGAGATACCACCTCACTCCTGTGAGAATGGCTATTATCAACAAGACAAGGAATAACAAGTGCTGGAGAGGATGTGGAGAAAAAGGAACCCTTGCACATTGCTGGTGGGAATGCGAACTGGTACAACCACTGTGGAAGGCAGTGTGGAGGTTCCTCAGAAAATTGGGAATTGAGTTACCATTTGACTTAGCAATTCCCCTTCTGGTGATCTACCCAAAAAACTTGAAAACGTTTGTCCGCAAAGATTTATGTACCCCAATGTTCATTGCAGCGCTGTTCACACGGGCCAAACATGAAAACAACCAAAGTGCCCTGTGACAGATGACTGGATAAAGAAGCTGTGGTTCATATACACAATGGAATATTACTCAGCTATAAGAAAAGATGAAATATTGCCATTTGTAACAAAATGGATGGACCTGGAGATCATCATGCTAAGTGAAATAAGCCAGACAGTAAAAACAAAGAACTGTATGACTTCACTCTTATGTGGAATATAAAACTGAAAGCAACAAAAAGAAAAGAAATGAACAAACAAACAAACAACCCATGGACACAATTAATAGTTTAATGTTTATTTGGGAACGAGTGGGTTAGGGAGGGGAGAAAGGGGAGGGGTGGGAGAGGAGGGAGGGGAAGCTTAATATAAGGTGATGGAAAGAGAAGTCACATTAGGTGGTGAACTTATTATACAACAAGTTGACAATGCACTGTAGAAATGTATGCCAGAAACCTATGTAATCCTTGCTAACAGATGTCACCCTAATAATTCTAAGAATAAAAATGAATTAAAAAATAAATTATAAAAACTTATGGTTATTTTGATTAACTTTGTAATATGAATTGAATATTAATGTTTATAGATTATATTTATATAAACAAAATTGTTACTCTTTATTTGTATTTTTTATTGGAATAGGCTTGGCATACAATTTTGTTTGGTAATAGGATTATTCTGCAAATGATTGCTGCAAACTATTAGCTATGCAACCACCACACACTTTTGTCTTCATATTGCTGTTCTCATATTTTCCCATTTTGATCACTATCCCTCCATCCCTTCACATTTACTTAAATATACATTTTACCACTTACCTATTTACTCTTTTGTATCCTGTCTGACAAAAACTCCATGACCCACTTTTTCACCCAGTCTTATTAGTAACCTGATTTCTCCCAAAACCCAACCTTATAGGCCTTCTTCTGTCAGCAGTACTATCCTCTCAGGCTTTTTTCATGCAACCTCATGTTGTGTCAATATTTATTGAAACTCATTTAATATTTAAGAATCTGCTTTCTTCAAACCCAGTTGTTCTTTGTTGTAATTTTTTTCTCAAATAATTGAAGAAAGAAATAGACAGTTCATCAAGAATAACTGGAGCCTTTAATACTTCACTTTTCATAATGAATAGAATAACAAGGCGTAAACTCAAAAGAGAAATAAAAGACTTGAGCCACATAATAAATCAACTAATACTAACAAACATATATAAAGCACTTTATCTAACAACAGCAAAATATCAATTCTTCTCAGGTTCATGTGGAACAATCTTCAAAACAGACTATATGATAGGCCATAAAACAAGTCTCAATATATTTAAACATATTTAAATCAAACAAAAATATTTTTCTACCACATGGAATATAATTTCACAGAAGGAAATTTGGGATATTTACTAATAAATGGAAATTAAACAACACACCCTTTAATAATAAATGAGTCAAAGAAAAAAAATCACAAGAAATTACAAACTACTTTGAGAAGAATGAAAATGAACAAACAACACACCAGAAATTATGGAATGTAACAAAAGCAGATTTTAGAGAGATATTTATAACTGTAAATGTCTACACTTCAGAAAATATCAAACAAATAACCTAAATTTTCACCTTAAAACTAGAAAAATAAGAGGAAATAAAATTCAAATCAATCAGCATAAAAAAATAACAAAGATAACAATGGAAATAATTCTATAGGAACTAGAAAAGCAATAGAAAAAAGCAACAAAAGCAAATGTTGGTTCTCTGAAAAGATGAACAAATTTGACAAATTCTGATCTAAACTGAAAGAACAAAAATAAAATAGACTGAAGTTACTAATATCAGGTGGAAGAGGGGCCTTTACTATCAACCTTACAGAAATAAAGGGAGTGTAAGGGAATACTATGTACAATTATACTTCAATAAATTATACAAATTAGATAAAATAACAAAAATTCTAGAAAGACACAAAACTATGTATCTTAATTAAGAGGAAATAAAAAATTTGTATAGATTTATAACAAGTAAGGAGATTCAATTTAATAAAAAGAATTCTACAAAAAAAAGGCTCAGAACCAATTGACTTCATGGTGAATTTTGCCAATTTTAAAGAATAATTAGCATCAATTCTTCACAATTCCATCTAATGCATAGAATAAGAGGGAACAATTTCAAACTGTTTCCATTAAGCCAGTGTTATTCTGTTAATTCAAATCTTGCAATGAAATCACAAGAAAATTACAGACCAATATTCCTTGTGAATATAGATGTAAAATTCCATAACACAATATTAGAAAAATAATTCAGTAATATAAAAAATGGATCACATACCATAACCAAGTGAGATTCTAGGAATTCAAAGGTGATTCAACATCTGAGCATTAATTAATATAATACATCATATTGATAGAATAAAAGGGGAATAACATGTTGATAATATCAATAAATGCCAAAATTAATTTGACACAATTTAACACTATTTTATGTAAAAAGGTTAAAAAACTTAAGAAGAGAACTTACTCAACATGATAAAGGGCATTTATGAAAAGCTTACAGCTAACATCATATTTTGTGTGAAAAACTGTACGTTTTCTTCCTAATATCAGGAACGAGAAAAAAATACCTTTTCACAGTACTTCTATTTAACACTGTGCTGGAAGTTCTAGCCTGGGAAATTAGGCAAGTAAAAGAAATTAATCTGATCCTGATTGGAAAGAGAAAAGTAAAAGCTGTCTCTATTTGTATATGACATGATCTTGTATACAGTATATCATAAGGAATTTACCAAAAACTACTAGTTACTAAAACTCATCGATCAAGATTGAAGGATACATATAAGTGAAGTCGCATGGTTCTTATTTTTTTCTGTCTGGCTTCTTTTGCTAAGCATGATGATTTCAAGGTCCATCCATTTTGTCGCATATGGCAGTATCTCATCTTTTCTTATAGCTGAGTAATATTCCATTGTGTATATGTACCACAGCTTCATTATCTAGTCATCTATTGAAGGGTACTTTGGTTGTTTCCATGACTTGGCCACCATGAACAGCACTGTGATGAATATTGAGGTATATAAAATCTTTGTGGACTAAGGTTTTCAAATCTTTTGGATAGATATCCAGAACCATATGTCTTCACTCATATGTGGAATATAAAATTGAATGCAACAAAGAAGCAAAAACTCATAGATACAGTCAATAGTTTAGTGGTTACCAGAGGACAAGGAGGAAGGGATGGGAGAGGAGGGAGAGTGTGGGAAAGGAGAGAGGGGGAGCCAAATATATGGTGATGGAAAGAAAATTGACTCTGGATGGTGAACACATAATGCAGCACATAGACGATGCACTGTAGAATTGTACACCTGGAACTTATGTAATTTTTGCTAACCAATGTCATCTCAATAAATTTAACAATAAAAAAATAAATAAAAATAAAATTTATGTGCTTACACAACAAAAAATAAAATAAAATGATTACATAAAAATAACATTGCAGGACACAAAAGCAATCCAAAAATAAAGAGCATTCCAAAAATAAAATTAAGAAAACTATTTCATATATAATATTATTAAAAAGGCTAAAATATTTAAGAATAAATTTTACAAAATAAGTGTCAGACATGTACACAAAAACTATATAAATATTGAAGAAATTAAAGAAGACCTGAATAAATGCAGTCATTTCATATTTGTAGATTTGGAAGACTTAATAAGTTGATAATACTGCCAAAATTGGTGTACAGATTCAGTCCCTATTGAATCCATAGCTGGCATAATTGCAGAAATTCACAAGTTGATTCTAAAACTTAGCTGAAAATACAAGGGTCCAACAATAGTCAAAAATCATCTTTAAAAATTAGAACAAAATTAAAATATTCTCACGTCTTTATTTCAAAACTCATTACAATGTTATTGTAATCAAGATTATATGAAACTGGCTTAATAGTAGCTATATATAAATGGGAACAATTTGAGAATCCAAAAATAAATTTATACATATATGATCAATTAATTTTCAATGAGCAGAACAACAGTCTTTCCAATGAATAGCACAGGGTAAAATGCCCATTCAAATGCAAAAGATTCCTACTTTACACTGTATCCTCAATTTAACTAAAAAAAATGCATCAAAGACCTATATGTAAGCTAAATTTATAAAACTCTTAGAGAAAAAGTTAGGAGTGCTTCTTTGTGATCTTGTATTTAGCAATGGATTTCTTATTATGTCACCAAAAGCATGAACAAAAGAAAGAAAATTAGATAAATGGAACATCAACATTAAAATTTTTGTGTTTCAAAGACAGTATCAAGTGGTTATGAGAGGGTAAGCAGTAAGAGGTGGGAGTCAAATATACGGTGACAGAAGGAATATTGACTCTGGGTGATGATCACACAATACAACACATAGATGATGTATTACAGAATTGTACACTTGAAACCTATATAATTTTGCTAACTGATGCCACCCCAACAAAATTAATAAATAAATTTTAAAAAAGAAAATGAAATGCAGTGCAAATCAAAATAATACATCTGATAACAGTCCAGTATCCATAACATATAAATAACTCTTACATCTCAACAATAAAAAAGCAAATAACCTAGTTAACAAATTGATTAAAATAATGTATGCATGTATGTCTCTGTGAGTGTATCTTTACCTGTAATAATGTATACCAAACTATTTATGTTTGATTACTTGGAATTCGGATGGATGGAAAATATGGTGAGGCATTTAAAATTATGTTTCTGTCTGTATACATTTGAACAAGGAGTATATGTTTATTTTAATCAATACATGGAATTAAATGTTTAGTCCAGAAAGAAAAAAATGGTAAAACATTTGAATATGCATTCCTTCAAAGATATACAAAGGGCCAGTGAGAATGTAACTAGATGCTTAATGCTATTTGTTAATAGAGAAATGCAAATCAAAACCATAATTCCTTGTGAGCCCACAATGTAATATACAGATTATATATTATAGAATTGAAACCTATATAATTGTACTAATAAATGTCACCCCAATAAATTGAGTATTTAAAAAATGCAGACAGAGACAAAGTTGTAGAGAACACTTGTGAACTTAGCACTTTTCTCCAGAATCTGGAGAATAAATATCAAGTCAGTGTGTTAAAAAAACAAAAGCAAGAACACTGCTATTTGTGACAACATGAATCAATTTGAAAGACGTTATGTTAAATGAAATAAGCCAGTCACATGAAAAATAATTCATGATTTTACTTATACAAGTTATCTAAAATAGTCAAATTCATAGAAACAGAGAATACAATGATGTTTGCCAGGGGATAGAGAGAAGGGTAAATGAGAAATTATTAAATGGATATAAAGTTTACCTTATGTAAAATGAGAAAGTTCTAAAGATATGCTGTACAACATAATGCCTATAGTTAATGATACTACATTGTACATTTAAAATTTTGTTGCGTGGGTAGATCTCTTGTTAAGTGTTTTTGCCACACACACAATCTTCCCAGCCAAAAAGCAAACAGGCATGAGGAAACTTTTGGGAAAAATGGGTATGTTTATTATCTTCACTGGGTCAATAATTTCATAGATGTGTGCATATGTCAAAACTCATCAAATTTTGTAGAGTAAATATGTGCAATTATTCCTCAATAATGTGTTTAAAAATGGAAAATAAAGTACTATGAGATACCACTTTAGTCTCACTAGGAAAGATAGAAGAAAAAAGGTAGCCACGTATAAATGTTACTGAGAATGTGAAGATATTGGACCCTCACACACTGCAGGTTAAAATGAAAATGGTGTACCCACTTTCAAAAGAAGTTAGACATTTTCTCAAAATGTTAAATGTAACATCACTGTATGATTCAGCAATTTTACTTTTAACTGTATATCCAAGAAAATGAAAAACACATTTTCCCACAAAAAGCTGTATGTGAACATTCATAGCAACATTATTCTTAATAGCCCTAAAGCAGGAACAACCTAAATGTCCATCAACAGGTGAATGGGTTAACAAAACATGTTTTATTTATACAGTGGAATATAAAGAATAAAAATACAAATAATAAAGAAAATGAAAACACTAATTCAAAATTATATAATCACCCCTATGATTATTGTAGCATTATTTGTGATAGCCAACATATGGAAGCAACCTAAGTGTCCTTTCACAAATAAATAAATAAAGAAGATGTGATATAGAGAGTATTACACTAAGTGTAGTAAGTCAGACAGAGTAAGACAAATACCATGTGATCTCACTTATATGTGGAAAGTAGAGAGGGTTAATATCTTAACAAGATCACCTAGTAAAAAATTCTTCAAAAGAATCAAGGTTATGAAAGACAAAGAAAGACTGAGGAACTAATACATATTTGAAACAGATTAAGGATACATGAGAAGTAAACACAATCTGAGATCTTATTTACTTCTCAATTGAATCCCATGACACAAAAAGGATGTTAGCAGAAAAATTGATAATAGTTTAATGAGGACTTTAGTTAATAGCAAAATTTTTTACTTTGATAATTGTCAATGGTTATTTAAGATGCTAACATTAAAGAAGCTGGAAGAAGGGTGTATGAAACTCTGTGTACAATTTTTGCTACCTTTTTGTAAATTTAACATTATTTCAAAATAAAATGTTTTAAAATAAAACTATGCAGAATAGTACAATGTAATATGACCTATATGAACTTGCATTTTTAAGTAAAAGTCACATTACATAAAATTCACCATTTCAACCACTTTTATAGTGTATAATTCAGGGGCTTTTAGTAGTTTACAGAGTTGTACAGCCATTATAACTAATTCTAGAATACTTTGATTATTTCCCCCACCCCAAACCCCATACCCATTAAACAGTCACTTTATATTCTTCACTCACCCTAGCCCTTGGAAATCACTAAATTGCTCTGGGAAGCACTAATATGCTCTCTTTATTTTATGTAAGTGTAATTATACAATTTGTGGCCTTTTGCATCTTATGTTTTGCACTTAGCTCTTAGGTACATATAGTAGACTCTCAGTTAGCCAGTACCCATCGAAATTGGTAGATGTTGGAGAGACATAAGTAGACTCTCTGGTAATTGGAACTCAAGCAACTGGCAAAATCTCAATCAACTGGCAAAAAAATTGCCAGTTGCTTGAGAGTGTTTGTTGCTTAAGTTCCAGTTAATGGAGAGTCTACTGTACCTAAGACAATTAAAAATAGGTGTTCAAACAAAAACGTGTACACTAATGTTCATTAGGCATATTACTCATAATAGCTGAAAAGTAAAACAATCCAAATGCCATCAACTGATGAGTGAATAAACAAAATATAGTTTATTCATTCAACAAAATATTATTCAGCCACAAAAAGAACTGAAGTGAATGCTGTAATGTGGATGAACCTTGGAAGTACTGTGTTAAGTTTATTTTTAAAGTACTGTAATTTCCCCCTACCTTCCAAAAGTAGAATGTTACCATGAGATCTTTCATAAGACAAAAATGGCATAAGGCAAATGGTCAATTATCATTAATTTATATGAAAAAGAAATTTTAGGAATGTTCACACCCAAAATTTAATGCCTGAACAAAGTTTATTTTTATTCATCAAGATTAAAATGCTTAATAATGTAGTTTTACACTAAGTGTAACATCTTTATGAGCTCTCTTAAGCTTTTCTGATACCTTAGACCATGTTTTGCTAATGGATGCACAAAATAAATTAAGATAAAGCACAGATGCTCACAGACACAATTCAAAGATATGGCAGCTTGATGCTGACAAGCTAACTGTAGTTCCTGAGGAAGAAGCTTGGTGGTGACACTCTCATTGCTCAGGGTGCATGCTTGCCTCAGTAACAACTCACTGTAAACCAAACACTGAATTATACTTTTACTTTTCACCTTTTTTCATAAAAATTAAAATACTCTTTGCATTTATTTTGGTTAGTGACAATAGGTACTAATGTTCATGTTTCTTAAATATAAAGTGGCACAACACAAACTTTCAAAGAGTGAGGGATATTTTTATACATGCACATATCAAAAGACCTAGTGTAAGAAAAATTAAGTGAAACTACTGGAATTATAGATATAGATGGAAACTTAAAAATAATTTAATAAAATAGTTGGCTAAATTTTTGTAGGTGAAACAAATGAAATAAAATAAAACTATATAATGTGTATGGTGCATCTTGGAGGGGTGCTAATTTAATAGCATGAGATACTAAGTATATATTTGTGTAAAATAACACATTTTTAGTATGTATATGGAATAATTCTAAAGCATAATTACTAAAAGTTTAAAACATTAGAAGTTAAATTTAATTCCACTTCTAGGAATTTATCCTTTATAAAATTAACAAGTATAAAAATATAAAATGCTGTACAAAAACATGATGGTATACTTAATTTTAAAATCTGTTTTTATATATACATTTATATATTTATCTTTATGAAACACAAAGTAAATTACACATATGTTTAAATAGGCATGGAAAATGTCCATAAAACTATATATCAACTACTGTTAAAATTGATTACTTCTGAGGAGTTGAAAAAGAAAAATGGATATCTATTTTACATTCCTTTGTGCTGTTTTTTTAATTCATTTTTATTGTTAGACTTATTGGGGTGACATCTGTTAGCAAGGACTACATAGGTTTCAAGCACACAATTCTACAGTGCATTGTCAGCTTGATGTATTATGATAATTATTTATTTTTATTTCCCTTCACTTTTTGATGTGCCATAAAACTCACTTTATTTTATAGGGTAAGGTCAGCCATTCTGGGTTAGTGTAACTTTTATATTTTAGAAATCAGAAAATGGCTCACAAAAGTGAAATAGCTTATTAAGGCAAAACCTGTAGCAGAAACAGTTTTTAAAAATAAATCCTCTAGATTCACACAGTACTTTTTCTACTCCTCTGCACCTGTTCAGTTACATTGCCCATTTCTATGAAATATAATCACAAAGTCATCAATAATTCCAAATGTTCCAGGGGTGGTTCTGGAGTACATGATTCAGAATAACAATGGAAAGATTCTCACAGTGCAACATCTGTCTTTTGCTATAATCCTAAAAAAGGTAATCACATTTCCAAGAAATAAAACAGATGCAAATGTATAAGCAGTTGGAACTAAAACATAAGAATGTGTTCAGAGACCATGAATCACTTTTAACTTTTCCTATACATAATTTATTTATGCAATTTTTTTTCAGCCTTCAAAAGGGCAACAGTTGAGATTCCAGCTTAATCCTTAAGCAACAACTTCCATTAGGCCAATTGGGACTTCGCCTGGTGTTTTATTGTAGGAAATTCTGTTTTAGAGTGGCTACAGGAGAGCAAGGGCAATAAAACAATAGCCTAGAGACCTAGTAACTCTTTGAATGGGCTTAGCTGCTTAGGGTTTGTATGGCACAACTTCAATCCCTATTATACCAATGGTTTTCATAGGATTGTAACATTTCAGCATCATATGAAACTTTAGTGATTACCTAAATCAAAATCCTTATTTTATAAGCTGACCAGATATACCATTTTAAATAGGCCAGAAAACAATGGTACTGTCCTGTTTCAAAGGGTACATATGATCAGCCTAGTCTCGCTGGGATAAATTCAAGGTGTCAGTAAGATGTGCATGTGAATGGCAGTAAAATATTTGGGATCTAGTCTCATATCTCATTATGTGGCTTTGGATAATTCCTCTCCACTTACTGGGATTTAAGATTTTTATATGTAAAATGAGAGGACTGGACTCATCTTTGACACCTTTATTAGAAGATCTCATATCTACACTTAGAAAGGCCCTAATATTTTTTCATTTTCTTTTAATTAAAGTGAAGTTCTGGAGTTCCCTGATGGTGTAGTGGCTTAAGGCTTTGGTGCTGGCGCTGTCAGTGCTGCGGCCTGGGTTCGATTTCCAGCCAGGGAGCTACCCACATACCAAAAAAAAAAAAAAAAGCAAAAAAAAAAAAAAACCAAAAAAAAACCAAAGTGAAGTTCTCCCTTCATTGCCTGGGGTATGTGTTCTATTTTATTAATTTCACATGTGTGGTTAAAGATGTTTAAAGGGTGATAAAATCACTGAAGGCCTTCACATGTGGCTGGGAAAAGTATTTTATTGGGTAAAAGCATATCATAGAGCCGTAGATCCGAGTTCAGATTATGATAGAAAGCAAGGGGATAAATTTGACAGAAGAAATAATGTGGCTCCTAATAAAATTGGTTTCTTGGTCAAATGTTTTAAATTCATTTTTATTGTTAGACTTATTGGGGTGACATCTGTTAGCAAGGATTACATAGGTTTCAGGCATACAATTCTACAGTGCATTGTCAACTTGATGTATAATAAGTTCACCACCTAATGTGACTTCTTTTTCCATCACCTTATATTTAGCTTCCCCCTCTCCTGTCCCACCCCCTCCCCTTTCTCCCCTCCCTAACCCACTTGTCCCCAAATAAATATTAAACTATTGATTGTGTCCATGGGTTATTTGTTTGTTCATTTCTTTTTTCTTTGCTTTCAGTTTTATATTCCGCATATGAGTGAAGTCATACAGTTCTTTGTTTTTTCTGTGTGGCTTATTTCACTAAGCATGATGATCTCCAGGTCCATCTATTTTGTTACAAATGGCAATATTTCATCTTTTCTTAGTGGCGAGGGAAAAGAGTTGAAAGATTATGTCAGTTTTTTATTTTTCTAAGCAACCACCAGTGTGTCTGGGGCTCTGTGAGGACCTGATCTGCAGTTTTCTCAGGTAAAACAAATTGAGACTCTTTTACTATTAGTTTCAGGTGTACTAAACAATATAATAATTATACATTTACACACTTCACAAAGTGATAAACCCAACAAGTCTACTTACCCAAGTGACAATGTACATAATTATTACTATACAATAGACTGTATTAACAATGCTTTACTTTATATCCTGTGACTACATATATTTTAATTACATTTGACATTAAATGTTATTTTGTATTAGTTTCAGGTGTACAGTGAAGTGTTTAGAAATTTATATAATAAAGAAGTGATCCCCCCCAGTAAGTCTAGTACCCATCTGACACCATACATATTTTTTACATTTTTATTATATTCTCCATACTATATTTCACATTCCCATGACTACTTTGAGACTACCAATTTGTACTCTTTAATCTCTTCATCTTTCTCATCCATCCCTCCAACACCCTTCCTTTCTAGCAACCATCAGTTTCTTCTCCATAGCTATGAGTTTTTGTATTAATTTATTCACTTCTTTAGAGTCCATGTAAGTGGGATCATATGCTATTTGTGTTTTTCAGTCTGATTTTATTTACTAAACATAATACCCTCTTGAACAATCCATGTTGTTTTAAATGGGAATATTTCATTCTTCTTGAAAATGTCCTGTGAGAGGCACTCCTGGAAAACTCCCCTGAAGGTTACAACAGATAAAACAAATATAATTCAACAAAAGATTCTCTATGCTACACAAACACATCTAAGAGACCACTCTTGCATCAAAGTACTTGCAGGTGGGCAAGGAGGGGCAAAATGAGGAGGATGGAAAGAGGAGTTCAAAGACACAGGCCATATACAAGTCTCTGTTTGGAACTCTACAGCTGCAGGAAAGAGGAGGAAGTTTGCAGGTGAATATTCTGAACCTCACTTTGTCTGTTGGACAGGGAGAAGGAGTCTCAGAGGCAGGGCCATGAGACGCAGCAGCCAGACCTCATTTTGGCTACAGGAGTTGCAGACACAGATGCTTTGAGATGCTACAACATGACCCCACTCCTATTTGTAAAAGAGAAAGAGAGAAAAGTCTGTGGACAGACTTCCCCATCCACGAGCAGTCCTGTGTGAGGGATCAGCATATAAAATAGCTCATCCTAAAACTTAGGGCAGAGTCCACAGGATAAATGAAATAAAAATATGTGTAAGCCTACCCTGCTACTGCTGCCCCCAGCAATAGGCAGAAAACAAAAGCATGAAATCTGGTCACCCTCTCCTACCCACCCTTTCAGACCTCTGCTCCCCACCTCCCTTCTGCATTAGCAGTGAGCCCAGAAGAAATTGTAGCAATGAATATTGGGTTAACGAGCATAACATTTATAAACACAGAGAGGAAACCAAAATGAGGAAACCAAGAAACATGTCCCAAATTAAAAAACAGCAGAAAAATCTATGAAAAAGACCTACATGAGATGAAGATAAACAACCTATCAGAAACAAAGCTCAAAACAATGTTTATAAGGATGCTCAAAAAACTTGGTGAAAATTTCAAGATAGATAGCAAGTATAAAAAACACACATAAACCATAAAAAGCGAAGAGGCAGAAATAAAGAATACAACAAGTGAAGTGAAGAATGGAATAGAAGGAATTACTTGACTAGATGAAGCAGAGGCATGAATCAGTGATTTGGAAGAAACGTAGCAGAAAACACCTAATTAGAACAACAACAACAATAAAGAATAGTAATTTAAAAAAGAGGATCATTTAAGATTCCTCTGGGGCAACATCAAGCATAACAACATTCACATCATAGGAGTACCAGAAGGAGAAGAAAAACAGAAGAGAGAGCTTATTTGAAGAAATAATGACCAATAATTTTTCCAAACTGGTGAAAGGAATAGACATATAAGCCCAGATGCACAGAGAGTTCCAAACAAGATGAGCCCAAACAGCCCCACATCAAGGAACATCATAATTAAAATGATCCAAAGTTTAAAGACAAAAAGAAAATACTGAAAGCAGCAAGAGAAAGGCAAGTAGTAACTTATAAGGGAGCACCCACAGGACTATCAATAGAAACTTTGCAGGCCAGAATGGAATGGCAGAAAATATTCAATGTTATGTAATAAAAAGCAAGGATCCACAACCAAGATTAATGTAACTAGCAAGGCTATTATTCAAAATTGAAAAACAGATAAAGAGCTTCCCAGAAAAGAAAAAGCTAAAGAAGTTAATTAGCACCAAACCAGTATTGCAAGAAATGTTAGAGGGACTTTTTAAAGATGGTGGGGGAGGGGGGGCGAAGCAAAAGTAATGAATAATAAAATGGCAATAACTATGTATCTATCAGCAGTTACTTTCAATTTAAACAAATTAAAACTCCAATTAAAATACATGAAAGGTTTTGTACTGAGGGGAGTGTCAAACTGAGGAGGACAGATCCAAGTTGACTTTGTTTATAGGTGGAATCCAAGAAGAAAATAAACAAGAAAAATAGGAACAGATTCACAGATACAGAAAATGTTTGGATTGTTGCCAGATGGGAGAAAAGTTGGGGAATGGCAGAAATATGGGGAAGAGATTGGGAAGTTCAGATTGGTTGTTACAAAGTAATAGCTATGTGGATGTAGCATATAGTATGTGAATATAGTCAATAATGTTCCAATAATTATGTGTGGAATCAGGTGGGTACTAGATTTGTTGGGGTAATGGGAGGAGGGCTGGAGGGGTGAGTGAAGAAGAGGGAATAAAGTAAAAACTACAAATTTTTAGTTACAAAATAGTCACAGAGATGTAAAGTGTAGGGAGCGTGTGAGCTGAAGGCTGTGGCAAGGTGAAAAAGTAGGCTTTAGCAAGGTGGCTTGCATGTTTAAGATTCCGGCAGGCACAAATGTTGCAAGGCTGCTTGGCCTCTGCAAGTAACCAAGGACATGACTTTTGGCTCACTCTCTCAAAGAAGGCAAAAGAACATTTTGTGTGGCAAGATAAACTACACGGACATCGGCAAACCACAAAATTTTTGCCTGCTGATGCTGTAAAGGCCTGGGCATGGGATACAGCACAGATTTCTCTGTGTCTACACTTTCTGACTTTCCCTGATTACTTACCCTATAAAATAAACATGCAGCTGCCAGACTGCTCTCTGTGTCTCCATCTGAGCTCAGAGAACCACCTGGTCCCAGCTTTTCTATCATGTCTGGGTCTGTGTCTGTGTTTGCATCTGTGCCTGTGTGTTTTTCTTCATTCCCTGTCGCCTCCCCTCAAGTTCCCCTGTTCACCCACACAGGTTGCAGCAGTAAAGGACATACAGTTAATAATATTGTAATAGCTATATATGGTGTCAGATGGAAACCAGATGTATCAGAATGATGATTTTGTAAGTTATATAAATGTCTCATTCCTATATTTTAAAACTGAAACAAATATAATACTGTAGTAAAATATAATTGAAAAATTAAAATAAAAGATTTTATTCTTCTTTAAGGCAGAATAATATTCTGTTTTATAAATGTACCATGATTTCTTTATCAAATTGTTTATGCATGGGCATTTTTGTTGTTTTCATATATTGGCTATTGTGAATAGTGCTGCAGTAAACATAAAGGTGCATATCATTTTTTCAAATTAATATTTCGGAATTCTTTGAATAAATACCTAGAGATGAAATAACTGGATCATAAAATAGTTTTATTTTTAATTTTTGAGGAACTTCCATACTGTTTTTCATAGTGGTTACACCAATCTGCAATCTCACCACAGTGCACAAAGGTTCCCTTGTCTCCACATGCTCATCAACACTTCTGGTTTGTTGCTTTATTGATAGCATTTCTGACAGGAGTGCAGTGGTAACTCGTTGCGGTTTTAATTTGCATATCTCTTATAATTAATGATGTTGAACATCTTTTTATATGTCTAATGGCCATATTTCTGACAGTATGTCATATAAATAATGACAGCATGTCCTATTAGAGAAATGTCTATTCAGATCTTCTGCCCATTTTTAGTTAGATTTTATTATTTTGGTTGTTAAGTTGTATGAGATTTCCATACATTTTGGAAATTAACCTCTTATCAGATATACCATTGGCAAACATTTTCTCCCATTCAGTAGGATGACTTTTTATTTTGTTTGTGGTTTCATTTGCTGTGAAACAACATTTTTTAATTTGATGTAGTCTCTTTTAGTTTGTTTTTCCTTTGTTTCTTTTGCCCAAGAAGCTTTATCAGTAAAAATCTTACTAAAGGCAATGTCTGATGGTTCACTTTTCATATTTTCTTTCAGAAATTTTATAGTTTTGTGTCTTACATTTAAGTCTTTATTTCATATTGAGTTTATTTTTGTAAATGGCATTAGTATATGTCATCTCAGAGAGAGAAAGAGAGGGAATATTCCAATTTTTTTTTAGTATGTATCTGTCCAGTTTCTCCAGCACCATTTATTGAATAGACTGCCTTCACTCCAATGTAAATTCTTGCTTCTTTTGCCATAGATTAAATTTCTTTTTTTTTTTTTTTAATTCATTTTTATTGTTAGACTTATTGGGGTGACATCTGTTAGCAAGGATTACATAGGTTTCAGGCACACAATTCCACAGTGCATTGTCAACTTGATGCATAATAAGTTCACCACCTAATGTGACCCCTCTTTCCATCCCCTTATATTTAGCTTGCCCCCCTCCTCTCCCACCCCCTCCCCTTTCTCCCCTCCCTAACCCACTCGTCCCCAAATAAACATTAAACTATCGATTGTGTCCATGGGTTATTTGTTTGTTCAGTTCTTTTTTTCTTTGCTTTCAGTTTTATATTCCGCATATGAGTGA
>PVJL010014365.1:0-28339 GCA_004026885.1 Lyroderma lyra | reverse complement strand
GAGAATCGGAATAACGCAAGTGGCTCCGGAGAGAAAGTGGTTACACTTAGGAGGCGTTTCCCTGGGGGGTCGGTGCAGGCTGAAAAGCTCTGGAGTCCTAATTTCTAGGAAGGACACACATCACCCGTGTATATATTTTAAACCAGATCATCTCTGGTCCTTTTTGTAGGTTTGTTTTTAAACAATGTAACAACACTCACTTTACGTTGTTTACGGGTTCTGTGTATCAGAAACTCTGTTGCATGATGTCCGGAGCCTCAGCTGGGAGGACTCGAGGCCTGGGGGTGACCTGCTGGCTGGCGGCTGGAGTCGTTAAAGGCTCGTGCACGCCCCGTCTAGTGGTTGATGCTGGCGCCCGCAGAGACCTCAGCTGGGGCTCTGTGAGGTCTCTCCAAGTAACTGGTCTCCTTTGTAGGGTGGTGACGGGGTTGCGAGAGTGAGTAAGGCAGATGCAGGCCACTTTCGTGGTCTGAGCTCAAGTAGAAGTCACTTCTGCCATACTCTGCTGGTTGAGATAGTCACAGAGGTCCACCTGCACTCATGGTGAGGGAACGTAGACCCAGAACTCAAGAGAGAAATGACAAGGTCACCTTGTAAGAAGAACACGAGGGATGGGAGATACCACCATGGCCATTATTTTCAATTTGTCACACTATTACGCCTTTGAATTTGGTTTTTAACATTTCCATCTATTTAAAAATTTATATACACACACACACACAGAAATGAAAACATATTGTTTTATATATTTTAAATCTTTATATATTACAAATGCAATATATACATATTTGGAGCCATCTGTGGTTGTTTTCCCCTCTCAATATTGTCTTTAAAATTGATTCAGATTGATAGATGTACTCTCTAGTTCCCTCGTGTTAAGTTCAGTACAATATATTTTCATGTGTGTGTAAGTAAGCATGTCACCGTGTTTTTTTTTGTTTGTTTCTGTTCCTGCTTCTCTGATTTTTTAAAAAGTCCCAGCAAAAGTGAAATTACAGCACACTTCAGGGTCCTGCCTGCAGTGATGGTATGCACCTCGACGTGTGAGTTATAATTTGGTGTGATATGTTAATAGAAACAAAAATAAAAAAATAAAAATTGAAGTAAGTTTAGCTTCAAAAGTCCAGGTGAATATTTAACTTACATATTTAATCCAAGAGTGTTCTTTTTTTTTTTTTTTCATTTTAATATGCAATACTTATAATGGATACACCTATTGTATCTATGCTAAATGAATCAACCAATGTATGGACTGATCAACCGTCTGGTGATTGGTCAGTCAAGCAGTCAGTGAATTCAAGGCCCTCCTTCCATCCTGTTATTGGAAGCCAAGCTTTCCAACTAGACTTTTCATACTTCTTCCTACACTGACGACACTGGTGCTTCTCCTGGGATTGCCTTGTATCTCAATTTCTCTCAGGGGCAAACTTTTCCATCCTTCAAGCTGCATCTGAAAATCAGTCTGGCAAAGTAACAGTAAAGATTCAGGCTCCAGATTCTGACAACTAGTTTCACAATCCTGCCCAGCCACTTTCAAGCTCTATGAGCTTGAGCGAGTTTTCTAAACCTCAAGACCTTTTAATCCATAGAACGCAGGTCGTAACGGTATTAACTTGAAAGGCTTTACAAATTAAGGGTCACTAACGTGCAAGCTAAGTCCAGAAAGGTTGGTCACATGGTAGGCTTTGGACAGCTGGCTGGTGTGGGAAGTCCTCGGGTGGCCTTTCCTGACCAACAACTTCCTGGAGCGCCATATCTCAGGAGCGTGGCGAAGTCATTCCCAGACTTGTCTGTACGTTAGAATTACCTGGGGGCTCTTTAAAAATCCAAGTTCCAGGGCACACCTGGAAGAATTAATCACATTACAGACAGGCTCTGGAGGTGGGATGGAAGAATTTGTCATTTTTGAAGTTCCCTCGGTGATTCTAATGTGCAGGCAATTTGGGGACAATGGCCATCGTGCCTCCTCGACCTACCTGATTATAAGAACCACCTGGAACATTTATTGAATAATTAAAGGGGCCTCCTATACCCCAGACCTGAGAACCTGAATCTTTAAGGCAAAGACCCAGGAACCAGCATTTTTAATGTCATAGCTAAATCTCATTATTAGGCAGGTTTGGAAAGAAATGATCAGTATATTGGATTTACTTTTATGTTAGATTCTCTTAATAATTTATAAACTCTTCTTCAATGCAGAGACTTTCAACTTCGTACTTTCTGACCCAGTGCTTACATACCTTGGGTATGCAGTCAATGTTCTGGGTTGAATTGAATTATGGAACAAAAAAGTAGTTATTATAAATCTGTCTCCTAATTTGTATTAAAAAGTGAAGAAGTGAAGGTGGAACCTTCGTACCCAGAGACCAAACATGTGTCCATAATCTGACAACTACCAAGGGTTGGCATGAGTCTCAGCTTTGCCACCATCAGGGCTTCGGGACCTTAGAAAGCCACTCAGCGTGTCTGGGCCTCAGCTCTGTGCATTTGCACACGGAGGGATGAGATGAGCTCTCTGCAGCTAAGTCCAACTTTTATGAAGCATGCATGAGGAGAGGCGGAAGGTCTATTTCCCTGTGTTGAATTGCCTCTCCTAATAATTCTTCCTGGAAACAATTCCACCAGTTTCCGGAAGCCAAGCGTGCCTTCTCATTTTAGGTTGCTCCTCAGTATCTGCAGACGAACTGAGCTCAGAGCCTGGGGGCCCCTGCCCTTCCCACAGGGCAGCCCCCGCCATCGCTGCCGTTGGCACGTATGCCTGCGCCTGTTTTTATGCCGAAGCCTCTCTCACTGTCTGCTTTGTGAATTATGTGTCTGTCTCCTATTTCCGGCTAGAATGTATCACTCCTCAGCACTCACTTGTTTTTTCATCAGTGGAGACACATAATCATCACCCTCATCGGTAATCCTCCCATTGTACCAGATGACAAATGTATTTATTCTTGTTGCTGAATTTAACCCCCCTTCTCATGTTTCAGTGGGTCTGGCCGTAAGAATGAGAGGACCGGATTCAGGAAACACATAGGGGATGGCTGGTCGCCGGCTTCCTAGTCACAGATCGTAATGGAACCGTCCTCAGAGAGGATAGCTTAGCTATTAGGTTGCAAATTTATGTTTCTTGAATTATATGGAACAGTAAGGAAATTGATATTGAAAAACATTTGATTCCAATCAACTTAAATGACTGTAATACCACACACATAAGGAGGAATATATGTGCTCATAAGTAAAGTTTTTACAGGTAACTGATAGCTAAAATTGTTAGTGTTTCCATTATTTTTCATAAAGAATGCATTAGGTTCTCCAGGCACTGAAGATCCTTGAATTTTTCACACTTAGGACAAAATGGATATTCATGAATATAATAATGCGTACAATATAAGTAATATCCAAAATATTTTTAAGAGAAAAAATAAAGGATCGGAAGGAAGGTGCATGTTTCTTGAATAAGAAGATACTTTTGTTCAGAGCTCCCTGGAGGGAACAGGGATTGAAAAGGTTATCACAAAAGGAGCTAATTTTATAACTAAATCTCACCTGGCCTTGGGACCAACACCTGTTTCATTTGGTCAATTGGTGGCCTACATGTTAGATACACGTCAAATGTCCGTGATCATTCTGGAGCTCATTTGACTACGCTCGGTCACAAGGAGTCATGACGGCAGAGATGGAAGTACTCTAGGGTGGTTCTGCCTGTGGACCTGGATGGAACTCAGAGAGGGGTTTCCCGCCAGACCTCTGCACTCTGGTATTTTCCCTAAGCAGTCATAAATCAGTGACGCTCTGTTCAATGTTAGCGGACACTGTGGGACAGTGGTGGCTCACCCGGGCCACATTGAAGAAGAACTGTCTTGTGCCACACGTAACATACACTCACACGAACGATAGCTGATGAGCTAAAAAAAAAAAAAAGGTCACAAGACAATCTCATCGTGTTTTCAGGGTTTGGGTTGGGCCGCATTCAGAGCTGTCCTGGGCGGCAGGTTGGACACGCCTGCTGTAGAAGCGGAAGTAGAAGCTGGAGAAGAGTGAAGACTGTCCTTCCAAGGTTTAGAGAGACGATTGCCGGCTGATGACACAGAAATGGCTGTTGAAGATAGGGAGATAACTGGCATGGTGCTGAGACAGATACCTTTAATAAACCCAAGAACCATAGCACAACTGAGTCCTGTTCCTCCAGGTCATCACTTTGAGCAGATGCACAATGACCTCCATAATTGCCACTGCTCAGAACAATCTGGAAACATGGCTGTCTCTCCATTTGCAAGACAATTCAGTAGCGATGTGCACCTTGCATGTGACAAGATTACCTGTTTGTGATGGGCCCATTTTTCTTTCATTGCCTTTGGTAATGTTGTTAACATACACGCGTGCATACCGAAAAGGTTCAGGGCATGGAATCTGGATCAGGAATGCCTAAATGCCTGGGTTTATGTCCCACCTCTGCCACTTTACACCTGTTATGAGTTGCTTAACCCAGCTATGCAGAGATTTCCTTCTCTCTAACTCTGAATATAATTCAAAGAGGCTGTGAGAATTAAAGATTAGATAGATACATGTGAATACGTGTGTGTACTGTAGACATGCTTATATGATATGCCAAATAAGTATTTGCTGTTATATTATTATTAAATAACTAGGGAACTTCCTTCTCTTGATGCATTTTTTTAAGTAGTTGTCGCTGAAGTTATTTGACTTTTCCCTTTGAAAATAATACCTTTAATCATACAAAAAGTAAAATTGACATACTAATTTCAATAAAAATGTTGACACTATAATCTCAGCAAGGTGAATAGTAATTACTATATGTTAATTCTTTCTTATATTCTTAGAATAACTTTGGAATGGATTGAAATTTTTTTATAAATTTGGGAGAAAATAATATTTATATGATATTTCATCTTCTTAGATAAGTACATAGCCTGTCTCTCCATTTTCAAGACCTCTTTTAATGATGCTCACTAACATTTTATAGCTTAATTCATACTGTTATTTATAGGTATTTTACATTTTCCTGTGATTTATTATGAATAAAATGATTTTTTTTCTGTCATAGTTTCTAACAGGTCATTGCTGATGTCTTAGGTTGGTTCCCTCTAAGATAGGAGCTGAGACAAGGATTCATATGCAAATAATGTATTAAGAAAGTGTTCCCAGAGAAAACTGGCAAGGGAATGGGGGAAGGGGGACGAGGAAGGGGAGAAAGCCCAGCGAGGGTACCATCTCAGACTATGTCTTGCATAAGTACCTTCAACTGGATCCCACGGGGAACTGTGAGGGGTCAGCAAAGAGTCATGGCAAGGAAGCTGAGGTTTTCAGACTCCCCCACCTGTCAGTCAGTGGTAAATGGACACATCCAGAAGATGTATATTCCCAGACACGTCTGGGTGTTCAGTGAGGCAAAGTAGGCACCAGTAGCCTTAAGCCATAGCCTTGACATAGAAAAGCAGCCCCAAGGTTCTTGGAGAGCACCAAAATGCTCCACTTGAGTCCTAATGGTGCATCACACATTACGTTTAATCCATCTCATAAGAGATTCTTTTTGAGATGATGGCTGCTCACAATTTCTGATGGAAAAAATATAGAAAAAGTTTATGTCTGGGACAGAAGCTACTGTTGGAGTCAGCACGTGATGAACTTTAAAATCATGCAATCATTTTTAAAGATCCATCCCCTTCTCTACTGACCGACACAGGGAGGTCAACGGGAAAGCGAACATCATCAGCGCTCTGCGTCTTTCCAACCGTTCCTGGTGGCCCTCACTTTCGCTGTTTCCCAAAACGATGCAGTGTTGCTTTTAGCTTAATGTCCTGGCAGGGAGGGAAATTCAACAGCTTCCACTTAACCTTCCTACCACAATAACCCACACTTGGGTCAGAGGGCCCCTATCGGGAGTCTGCCCGATGTCAAATATGGCCATTCAATGACACATTCAGGAAATGGAGTAATAACCACAGTATGGGTCACGAGTGATTCAAAGTTGGGACAAAACTTGATTAATTACCTATTATTATAAACCCTGCCTTGGTATTTTGGGTCCCCAAGAATTAGTGTCAATCATCTGGTTTATATATTTGAAAATGTAGACATTTATTATTTTATATAGTCTGTGTTTCTTTAGCGCAAATGTTTAGTACGGACGTTTCCCCCCCATTTAACAATGCATCTCACATTCTTTCTAGGGTAATGCTCCTTCTTCCTGAAGATTCCTTAGTGAGTATCTGTTGGGGATAAACTCAGTATTCATTTGCCCTAAGGTTTTTTTCATTCTTGTTCTGGAAAGAGAATAAAAATGCCACATTATTTTCTCACAGCACTTTGAAAATAGCCTTTTACTCTTTTCTGCATTCCACTGTTAAGGTTTATTCATGTGTAAATTTATATTGCTTTGGCTTTTTAAAGCTCTCTTTACCTTCGGTGATCTGTTAAGAAAGCTATGATGCATTTAGGCATTGATTTCATCTTTTTATCTGCTTGACACTCATTTATGCCTCTTGAATATGAAGATTCATGTCTTTAATCATTTATGGAAAATCTTGGCTTTATTTCTTTTTAAATAGATGGCTTGCTTCATTGTCTCAATTCTCTTCTAAAAGTCTTATTGGCTTGATTAAATTGTTCATGATGAATGCATTTGATTATATTTTTCATTACAAAGTTTTCTTGTAAAATGTGTTATTTTTATTACATATGCTTCTTTCTCACATTTTCTATATTACAGTTGTTCTCATTTACGGTGGCTAATTTCTTTGTATGTTTTATTTTAATTCTGAACTTATAGCCAGTGGACTTTTTCTGTGGAATTTTTCACCTGGCCTGGAATGAGGGTGCATCCCTCTTCAGAGGATACATATTTTCCTTACTCTATATGTTCAGCATCTTATTTTTTGCTGTTTATTGGGTCCTTTCTTTTAACTTGTTTGATTTTACTTGTCATTTGCTATCCATGTTCTATTTTGTTTGCTTTGGATCGACTTAAGTTCATTTCTCAGCTGTGGTTCTCAGAAGAGTAGTACACATGTGAACTCCAGACCCATGTGGTTACACATTTCTCAGTGGAAACCCTTTTGTTCATTGTTGGCTTGCCCACTGAAAGTACTGGCCAAAAGAAATATATTTCTTTGTCTTCTACCTCTGTGCACAAGAAACTTCCCTTGGTTGTCGTTTTATGTTGGTTTTGTTTTGTAGCTACCCTTTTACTAATATTTTAGCCGTTTTGAGTCTCAACTTTGTTTAGGAGCTTCACTTCCAGCCTCCTTCTCTTTGCCTGGGTTCAAGGACTGGTCCTCCCCAGAAAGCTCACTGGTTTTTTGGAACTTACTGTGCAGGGGAGTTAGAGATTTCAGCTCTATTTCCCAATCAGGTTTCTAACCATCTGTTTTGTTTTGTTTTAACCCCTAAGTATTCCCTTACATTATAGTGAACACATTAAAAATGGTTTGTTGTAGTTTATCCAAATAGAAATATACATTGTACTGAAGATTTTTCAGGGTATGCGATCTGCATTATTGCCAGAAGTACAAGTCTCAAAATTTTCATTTGAACTTCATCTTTGATTCAAGAGTTCCTTAGAGGATAATTTTTAATTTCTAAATAGCTGGGAGTATTGTTTAATTTGAGGATTTAATGGAAGGGTTATTCTAAAACATGACCTGTAAGTTTCCCCAATTGGAGGGTTTATTGGGATGTCTTATGTGGTCTAGTGTATCATCAATTTGATACATTTTCAAAGGGAAATGAAAAGGATGAAATTGTTTTAAAGGAAGAAATGTCAATTATCATTCCAATAATGAAATCTATGAATTAGAGCATTCTATGTCCTTCCATATTTTATATCTAATTACTTGTCAAAAATTGAAAGTGGTAATAACCAACACTACTGCAGTGTTTATTTCTCTTTTCTCTAGTAGTTTTTGCTCTGTGTATGTAAATACCATATTATTTGTTACTTAGACTGTAGTTCTCTTATAAATTCAGTATAAATAGTCCATTTTATCTCTCTTCCATTTACTGGTTTTGTTTTGAAATTACATTTCAATGGATACTCATAGCTCACCCACCCCTTTCCTTGTTGTTTGCCCATCTTTTTATTGTTCATATTTACTATAACATTTGGGGCTATCTTCTGTGTATGCTGCATATTTACATATTTTGGAATGGTCAAATTTTAATATTTGCGTTTTAATAGTGAGTTTTAACTGTTTTTAAAAATTTATAGTTGTATGTGAAATATTTAGTCCTATGAACATCACTGTGTTTCATGCTCTGTTTATTTTGTGCTTTCTGTTTCTTTTTACTGGTCTTCCTCTATGCAGATATTTTGCTTGCATAGTTTCTGTGGTGATTTAGAAGTCACCCTGTTTTGTTGTTTCTACTGATTACTTAAAAATTAACATTTGCAAAACATTCTGTAATATGTGTATTTAAATTTTTCTACATCTGTGCAAAAGTGTTACCCATTGACTTCCTCCCATGAAAGATAAGTGCTTTACTTCCTCTCCTGCTCATGCCAACTCCACCCCAATGCCTCGTTTTAATAAAAAATAATTTGGATTCTTAGATCAAATTTGGTATTAATACATGTTATAGATTGTCTCTTTAAAAATAGGGTTGTTTTTTTTAACATCTACATGAAGTTGTTGATTATGTTAAACAATGTCCAAGTAATTTCAAGTGCTTATTGACTGTCATTTTATACTGTAACTTCCTCATTTTCTCTGATCTCTATTTTAATTAATCTCTTGTTCAACTGGTTAAAAAAAATGAATGTGGGCAGGGCATTTTCTAAGAGTTGGCATACGAGAAGAGAAATTTCTGTTGTCAAAGCACATGACAAGTAATCTGGCTGAGCATAGAGTTTTTCAATGGCAACATTTTCCTCAAAAAAACTATTTCTCCATTTTTTCCCACTGGACATTTCACAATGGAGGGTCAGGTTTTATGTTCAGTGTTTTTTTTTCATATTGATCATTTAAGAAAATACATCAGGTCAGAGATCCAGTCGCCCTGGGGGAAATAGTGTGGTTATCAGAAAAGCGAAGGAGGGCCTTTGTTTTTCAACCTCTCCCTCCCTGTCTCCTGCAGAAGCAGCTGGCCCTTCTTGGATATGGTGTATCATTGACCTAGTGGCCCACACACACCAAGAGAGAAGGCAGGACAACACTGGGGCCCATCCGTACTCTCTGTTGTCAACTCCCTGCTTGGCTTGAACTGCCCATGCCAGGAGCAAACCCAGCAGCCCTCTAATTCTACTGGTGGAGCCTGAAGCCTTATGTTTGCAAAAGAGAAAAGCAATTCAAGTGTAATGTCTCTCACAGGTTACAAGTTTCCATCAATCTGCTCCTGATTTAGGTAATGAAAATATTTTATTTTCCTTTTCCATCCTTCCACATGCACATATACTTCTGAATCTGACGTTTGTCTCTATGACTCAGCCTCTTACGTCTTGGTACCACCGGCACAGAAGAAAAACTCTTTGGCATAAAAGCAGATAACATATATACACGGAACAAACGCCTGTCACGCATTGTCATTCATGGAATAATAATGGACCTGCGTTGGCTTTTACTGAACCGCACTTTGGTTTTCTGCACTGTTATCTGCCTTTGTGAAAAGGTTATAAAAGAATCATCCTATGAAACTCAGAAATGTAGTCACTGTAAGACGTGAAATCATGTTAATTACATTACACAGTAAGGCTGTCACCTGTCCTTCCAATCTTAACCTAGGTTTCAAAACCCACCTTTTCTCTAATTTGAGAAAATTTTAATCTTGTTCTCATGGTATATCCTAATCCCTAAAATTAAGGTATTGTCTTACAGCCCAGCCTCAGTAACTGAGTTCTGCCCTAGAAGGCTATGTCTTTACAAGCCTTGCTTTGTCCTTAACAGTCCTCCTACATTAGCAGAGGGCTGTCCCTAAACTCTGGTCCTGTGATAGAAGGATGCCTACTACCTGGAGCTAGATGGGTGACCCTGACACATGTCCTTCCTACCCAGTAATTCTCAGTTTTCTCTTCTCCATGCATCTCTTGGCTATTGGCTGGAAATTTCAACAGAGCCTGTTTGTTTTCTTCCAATTGCCCATGTCGGAGGCTTTCTAAATGACTGACATACCTCGGTGACTTACTGAATATGACAAAATGTACAAGGGGGGTTTTTAGGGTACATTCCCAGTCATCTGATACTGAAGTCCAGTTCATTCAAATGAAGATGGTGCCTCCTGCACACCACAACATTTTATTAAAATCTCCTTTCCACACGTAAATGAATCAAGAGGTCTTAAGCGTGTTTCTCATTTCTTTAATCATCTTCACAAAGGAAACCATGCATGTCATTCCTCCGTCACCGAGGGGCACAAAAAGAAGAAAGGCACATGAGTGTCTCTATTCATTTCATATGCTTCTGAGTAAACTTGAACAGTATTTCTACAAAACTTTTCCAATACGTCAATATTCATCATACATACATTGACAATTGTTATCTTATTTAAGTCAAGAAATAGCTATAAAACTCAGAGGCATGGAATTGTTCAGAAATTCTGGATCATCCCTTTTGAAAGCATAGATTTAAAGTTTCTAATTTGAATCGGGTAAATCAAAGACCAAAACAATCTGAACTTTTTAACCAACACCTGTTTTGACTCTTCGATAGAGGTTTTTCTTTCCTGAATCGCTACGTGGTTTGGTTGAGTTTCTGCGATGACTTAGCACATAGTTATTCCCACTTCTCCGTGAGCACTCACTGAGTGCCTATCATCCGCCTAAGCGTGTCGTGTGTGCTACTTCGCTCCATTTCTCGTCAGACCTCCAAGATCATCACCACTCCATAGGTGAGAACACTGGGGCCCGGGCAGCTCTCGCTGTCTTCCCTGTCACATAAACTTCCAATACAAGCATTCTGGATGGACAGGGAAAAAGTGACCCAATCCTTAATTGGAAAATGTTGATCTTGAGCACAGAGGTGTTATGATAAAATATATTTGTGTTTTATTTAAATAAATTCTACTATCATGCACTGTTTTTTAAAAACAAATATTCATAATTTGCAAGTAGTGACAGTCTTCATAACAACATGATGAGAAAAGTACTAGTATTAGCTCCATTTTATAGAAGAGAAAACTGGGGCACAGAGAAGTGATAGCATGTCCAAGATAGCTCAGTAAGTGGTGAAGAGGAATTTCAGATTTGAGAAGGCAGGCCGCAGGGTCCATCGCTGTGACACTAAAAGTGTAAGACAGCGTAGGCAAGTCTACACAGAGCCGTTACCGGTAGTGATACTTCTTCGTAACACTTCCCACAGACTCGAGATTTTTGACTTTCGCACGGAGCTCAGCTCGTTGAGAATAACAATGCTTCATGCATCTTTCTCGGGCTTTCTGGATGAAAATCAATGACTGGCAAAGGAAGGTCAAATGAAGGTTTAGGAGCTTCCTCCTTTGGGAAAGAATTGTTCTAAGAATGTATTATTCATTTGGGGAATTAGAACGTGTGAGTGACATACAGTCACAGAATTGTTACATTTGAAATTAAAGGGTAAGAAAAAGAACACCACCTAGAAGTATTTTTCTGCAGAAACATTTTAAATCACTGTAGCTTTAAACCCACGAGTTCACAGATCTTCAGCAGCAGCGAAGAGGTGTTTAGTTTTAAATAAGCGAAATCAGCTCCATCGGATGAGATGCGTTATTAAAGGTGGCACCAGAAAATGCGCTGTGAGATCCATTCTTTTCATTCCTTTTACATTTCTGAGGCTGCCTGCTCGTCCTTGGGGATTTGGGTCTCAGAGTTCTTTATCAGTTGGCGTCTGCCCCCTGTGGTGGGCTGAGGAGGCAGCAGTCAGATGTACGTATTGGAGCAAGTTACAAGAAAGTGTGTGATGAGGACCCCTGCCCTTGAGCAGAAAATCAGCCCTGCAGCATTGCAAGGAGCTGTGGCAGGGCCACTGGAGGTCTAGGGGAGGGAAACAAGTCCTCGGGGTGCCCCATGCTTCTCAGGGAGCTAGACCATGGCAGGGCCCGACTGATGGCAGCAAAATAGGCTGGTCCGGCAATGATCACGGTTGGGCACAGGGCTTGCTGTTTTCTGGGTGTCCAGGGGACCAAACTCAGGTAGACCTCATAGGTGTGAAGAGCAGTTACTCCGGTCAGCTTGCAGAAGACCACATTTGATCTATTGGTTACACACACGTGTGTGTGTGAGAGTGGCCGTGCTTTGTTGAAACATGTAAGTCAAAATGGAGACTTTATGTATTTAATATTTTACTTTATAAATGAATAGTTTTAAAATTATCCACAGAGAGACACAGTGGATTTGCCGTTAATGGGGACTCAAGCAACCGGCACTCTCAAAAATCTTGTTGCCGATTGCTTGAGATTTTGCAGGTTGCTTGAGGTACCGTTAATGGGGAGTCTGCTTACATTTATCCGGCATCTACCAACCCCCATGGGTGCCGGTTCACTGAGAGTCTACTGCATATACCCAGTTAAAATGCAGAGTTATGCTCACATCAAATAGACTATTTTTTTGGTTCAGAATGCCAATATTCAGGCACTGTTTTTATGAAAACTTGCTGGCCCCTGGAATGTATTTGGCAGCAGCCTGGAGACATTAGGAGGTTAAAGGAGGTGAAGAGGGGAGATTGTATCAAGGTGGACCCCGGAGGCACACATTCCACCACTGTTCTGTGTTAGCAGCTTATTGTTCCGTTGCAACACCATTGCAGCCATGGTGGAGAAACAGTGTCAACCAACACCCACTCGGGGATGGGAATTAAAATACTCGGTTTAACTCAGTGCGTTGTGGAGAGGAGGCCCTTTGCAGTCTTGGGGAGCGGTGAGGACGACATACCTGCTGGGACCAGGGAGAGTCCTGGACCCGCTCCTGGCCGCCCCATGCACCCGCTCCGTGACCCCTGCACTTCACCTCTGTGGGTTGACAACCATCTCCGCAGCCCCTGCGAGGCAGGCCCGACAGAGTCTGTGCGTATGAGTTTGGGGTGCTGGCAGGCAGGGTAGAGAGGTAGCAGAGAAACCCCCTCAGAGCTCCCGAGAACTGGCCCTAGCCCCCCATTGTTCTAATCAAAGACACCCAGTGAGGGACAGAGACATGTGACCTGGAGGCTCGCTTACAAGGTGCCCGATACTTGGAAGGGGGATTTTTCGGGGAGACCCAGGACGCTTCCTTACTGGAAGGAAAGAGCCCGTCAAGGGCCTGCTCTGTGTGCAGGAAAAGAGTTGGATGGTTTCCTGCCCTGTGCCACACCCACAAAATATCCATGGGAAAACGTATTTGGAACACTTGATTCTCCTAGGGGAAATAAAACAGACTGTTATTTAATAGCTTCTCATTGAAATGAGATGGCATCTACAGCAGAACAAGATTCTGGGCACTTCACATGCAAATGACCTCATAGGTGAGCCCACGTACCATGACGCAGAGCTGATGGAATTTTTAATTGCAATCATGAAACATGAAATTTCCTACCTCCTGTTTTGACTCGTTGCCTTCTAGAATTCAAAGACTAGGGGACTCCCTCTGGTGGTTGAATAAAACATCATTTTTATATTACTTACGCCAAACAAACAAAAGAATAAAAAGCTCAGATCTCCATAGAAAAACTTTCTAGTAGAATCTGAAAGTTTCTAAGCTAAGACACCTATCAGGGTATTGATGATGATGATGGAGGAGAAGAAAGATTTGACTCAGCTCTGACCTGGGTTGACCGTCACAGCCACAGAGGCCAACGCACAGACAAGGCAACGCCATTCCGCGTTCTTTAAAGAAACACAAAACTCAAAAACGAACAAGGTTCCAGAAAGCAGTATGAAAATGGAAAGAACATGCGGGGGTTCACAAACAGTACCCCAGCTTCCAATGCGCTTAAATATCGACAGAGGCACGCGCTCGCTTGGGCAGCGCAGGTACTAAAACACCAACAGAGGCAGCACCCACGACAGTAAACGTGCACACGCACAACCCTCTCCCCAGGGTGCCGTCTCAGCAACTTCATCTAATGTGTGTGTGTACGCACGTGTGTGTGTGCGCGCGTGCGTGTGCATGTGTGTGTGTGTGCGTGTGTGTGCGGGTGTGTGCGTGCGTGTGTGTGCATGTGTGTGTGTGTGCATGCATGCATGCGTGTGTGCGCGCGCGTGTGTGCATGTGTGTGCGGGTGTGTGCGGGTGTGTGCGTGCGTGTGTGCATGTGTGCGTGTGTGTGTGCGCGTGCATGTGTGTGCATGTGTGCGCGTGTGTGCATGTGTATTTACCCAGAGCAAAACCGTAATTGCTTTACTAGAGGAATTATTCTTTGAAAGTCCGTTCGAGGGAAGGATTCACTTCCCCTTCACGCTTCCCTCATTTCTCATAAGAGAACGGGACTTGGCGTGCGGCCCTTGCTCAGCCGGGCTCTCCTGTCCGCTGACGGTCAGTGAGGGTGTCTGAGTGTCATCGGGGTCCTTCACGGCGGGCAGGGAAGGCCCTCACGGCTGGCCGGCCCCCGGGGCGGTGGAGCTGACAGTTCTCTTCTGCTGAAGTTACAGGAGCGTCAGAAATTCCTGCCACTCTGCGTTCCTCCTCGAAGGCACGATCTCGGCCGAGGACGCACACGGCACGGGACGTGGTGGCAAGTGGGTGCTCTGACGGTAGAGAGGGAGGTCAGACAGGGGTTCCGATTCCTGGAAGGTCTCCCAGGAACGTGCAGACCTCCCCGAATTCTCCGTGCTTCCTTTCCCAAATGGGGTCCTAAGGGACACCAGCAAGGACATGAGTCATGCTCATTTCCTCCTCTGGACCTGACGGAATTTTTGTTAGCAATGCTTTAAAACCTATAAAAAACAATATTCGGAGGGAGATGGTCTCAAATCTAAGAAAATAGTCACTTGTTTCAGGTTTATAGTAAGATCACTTTCAGAAACTATCCCACGTGCTCACGAGAGGAAAACGCACTTTGCCTCCTGCTGCGAGACCGTGTACACGGCCACGCGTGTATCTGTTTCACTCTCGTCTTCACGTAGCACGGCCGTTTCGGGGGGAGTCCCAGCAGAGCGGGGAGAAAGCACGTCTCTCAACAGGTCCCGATTCCTGCTGCCCCAGAGCGCCGCTGGGCTATTAAGTGAATGACGTGAGAAAAGTCTTAAGAGCTGTTCACAAATTTGAGAGCAAATTTGAGACTGAGCATCTACAGACAGCGGGGACCCATCCTCTACACGGTATTGTGGTTCCTTCGCCGGTCCCTGTAGTGTCATCTTCCCAAGCGTGTTGCAGCAGGATACTTGCCGAGCAATGTGCCCGGGGAGGGAAAACATGCACACTAAGACGCTGGGTTTGGAGAATGTTTCACATTATATTGCTGGGAGTGAAAGAGGAGAAGGAGGAAGCGGGGTGAGGAGGGAGGAGAGACGTTCAGTCAATCGTCCTGCATATATGAGGACTGTCTGGAGAACACTGGTCACATAATATGACAAACGGAGGTGTTGATGGCCAGGTCTTTTCCGGACAGCTCTTGTATAGCTGGATAAAGATTTCCCCAAAGTTTTACATATATATAAAGTACTATTATCCACATTCTTGTGTCCAATTTACAATTCTTACATGCCTTTGTAGTGGCCTATTGTTAGAAGTCACAACATCTTAACTCTGGCTGCATATTAGAATCACTCAAGGAGCTTTAACATCAAAACCACAACATATGGGTCTTACACCCCGTGATTCTGACGATAACATTCTGGGACGAGGCCCCAACAGTGATGTGTTTGGAAGTATCCACGTCGTCTGCTTGCAGATGCAAGACAAACAGTCCAAGGACACCTCCCTCCCTCTTGTTGTAGAGCCTCAGTTGTCTTCCAATCTGCCTTCATCTTCTTTGCCCAACATTGTTGTGAAGGACACGTCTCCATCTCCCTCCAGTGGTGGCAAGAGACACGAAGTTGAGAAGAGACAGGAAGGACTAGCTGAGTTTTGGCATGTGTTGTCACCTCAGGCCAACACAGTTTCAGGCGCTTAGGAGACTTCTCCCATGACTCCCACGTGCAGCCTCAGTTTCTTGGTCAGTCCTGAGCCTAGCAGAGTAAGTGATGCATTTCTTCACCCCAAAATCTCCCAGGGAAAGCCCAAAGTAGGCCCCTGGCCTTCCACTGGACCAGATCTTATCTTTAAGACACTCCCTGGGACCCCGCCATGACAGCTGGACTCAGCATTGCATGCTCAGTGATGCCAGGAGGCATCTGCCAGGGCCTCGCCCTCGTGGGTAAACTCCTGGGGCACTGGACCAGATTGTCTCCTGAACAGGGTGATTGCCACTCCTGGCCTGCCTTCTTCTTCCACCTCATGTCCATGGCTTCCCTCTAGGACTGGAAGCCTTTCCTGGACTCTAAGTCGTGTGTTTGAGTCTTGGGACTACACATCATTCTTGTCAGGCCCTTCCTGTGTGTGCCCATATCTTGTGATGTGGGACCTGCCTCCAAGGCTTGGCTCTCTAGGGGAGGCACATGCCAACCACCCGGGCTCCAATTTTCCAACCACAAATGAATCACACCAGCTGTGCCCCACCCAGAGGACTGCATAGCTTGGTATGCACACCCCAGAGTCAGGAATAACACAGCTGCTGCACCATCTGACTGCACCCCACAGAGCCAGCCTCAGTAGCCAGGTTAGTATCCCCAAACCCTCCATGGCTCCCTCTGCAGCTTCCAACAAGCACAATACCTCTGAAGAGAGAGAGAGAGAGAGAGACCTGTCTCTAAAAGTGTATAAGTCTAAACAATTGCCACAAAAACACTGAGACCAAGTGTGGGAGACACATTGTGTAAACTACAACACCCCATGCCATGTATGTTAACAGCAGTAGCTCTGCATTTCCACTCATACAGAAGCGATCTCAGATACGATATGTCTGACACAGAATCTGTGGGTCTCCCCAAGGTACTGAACACCATGGCTGAGGTTGTTTCTACTCAATGCACAGTGTCCTAAAGCATTTATTGGCAAGTTAGACCCCCAGATAGCTAGTTCACCTCCACAACCATTAGCACTCAGTACATGCAGGTTAACGGTGCTTTGTCGGCCACACGCTTTCCAAAGGGAAGCTTGCGTCGCAAGACCCTGTCCTCTTGTTGATAGTTTTCTTGTATCTAGAAGAACATATGCCAATCCAGATAAGTAAGGGTAATTCAGTGTGGAGAACGGGCACACAAAACCACTTTCTACTACTGACTTCAAGAACGCGTGCCCTGATGAAATCTGCCTAAAAGGGGTTGTGCCATGTCACTGATTTAGATACTGGAGCAGCGATATGCAGGGACGAGGGACTTGTTTTTATTGCTAGATGCCCTCAGGTTAGCAGAAGGGTAGAACAAGCTTGTCCCTTAATCATAAAGCCTGCTACCTGGCAACTAAGCAGAAAAGTCAGCACATCCTCTTGCCTTGAAATGCTGAGGTTGGCTTCTACTCATTGGGTTTTTCCAGTCAGGTTTTATTTCATCTACACTGACAGTCACTTCCGGTCAGCATGTCACTCATCCCCATGTGATATTGTATCACTCTTTGCCCATATGAAATTCTTCAGCCCCTAAGAGAAAGATCTAAGATGGCAAAGTGATTTGATGGCTTCGGTTAACACCATGTTCTGCAAATACAAAGTTTCCTTCGAACAGTCCTATTTCATTCACAGCAAACTTCTGGTAGTCAAACCAGTGTCCCTATCCCTTATTGTTCACAGGAAGATTTGCATAAGCTTCAGACTTTCTCCCAAATCATGTTTCTGCCAAGAGCCACTGAGCTCAATCATCTCCAAGTGACTCATTCCAGACAATGCAGCCTCACAGCGCATGGGATGAACACTGTGTCTCAGCAACTTCCAGTCACGGCATCACTCCCTGGGGGGCTGCTCCTACTTTACCAAAATGACCAATGTCCACCTTTCAAGGCTCAGGGTCTGCTTAGTTCCCAACCTTTATGTGGTCCACATGTGCCACATAGCAATAGCAGGGACCATCCTTCCTCTGGGCAACTTCCAAGAGGTTAGCTAGAACTTTCTTCCTTTCTATTATTATATGTATAACCTGGAACACAGTATGTGTCTTTGAAGAGAAAACTATATAATATCACTAACTTGCCAATATTAGGAACTTGCAACATATTTCCCAATGCATCTCAACATACCAGTGTTTTAAAAAAGGAACCAGGCTGCACAGCAGGAGGTAAGCAGCCAATGAAAATGGAAGCTTCATCTGTATTGACAGCCGCTCCCCATCGCTCACATGACTGACTGAGCCCCGCCTCCTATCAGATCCGTGGTGGCATTAGATTCTCATAGGAGCTCGAACCCTATTGTGAACTGTGCATGTGAGGGATCTGGGTTTGCACGCTCCTTTTGAGAACCTAATGCCTCATGGTCTGAGGTGGAGCTGAGGCAGTGATGCCAGTGCTGAGGAGCGACTGCAAATACAGATGAACATTAGCAAAGAGGTCTGGCTGCGCAGAGACCGTCATAAATCAATTCTTTGCAGACTCATATCAAAACCCTCAGTGAGTGGCAAGTGACAATTAAGCTGCATCTGGTGATGTGATTTGTATAATTATTGCATTATATATTACATATAATGATAATAATAATAGAAATAAAGTGCACAATAAATGTAATGCACTTGAATCATTCCAAAAGCACCCTCCACCACCCCACACTCTGTCCGTGGAAAAACTGTCTTCCATGAAACCAGTCCCTGCTGCCAAAAAGGTTGGGGACAGCTGCCTTAAACAACATCCTCATGACATGCAATACCCATTCAGTGCATCCAGGAAAACTTGGCCATTTAGCACTTTGCTAAAGGTCTGTCTACTCCGGGGATGCAAACCACACGAAGCAGGACAGGCAGGAAGCAGAGGTCCTTCCACACGGGGAAATGCCTGCATCCGTGATGTGAGAGTCTGGACCAGGAACAGGAAGCAGCTCTCTTCCTCAGAAGCCCTTTGGTTAGCACGATTTACTTCTTCCCTTAGTCACTGAGGACTGAGAAGCGTTTGGCCAGGCTCAGGGGAAACACCCTTGATTTTCTTTCTTTTTTTTGCAGTTGTGCAAGTGAAATAATCTAGTAATCTACAATTGTGGATGGAGACTTTCACTACGCTTAGAGATGAACAGGGTATATATAGTGAAACGATGTCTCCCTATATTCCCTCAGTGACACGTCATATGTTCTGGGAGTCATACTAGGTTTAAGGAACAATTTGGAAGCATACCACCAAAGTTGCCTTTTTAATTTAGAAGAAAGAGTCAAGTAGTTTTCAGATTCATTAGAAGGCTATAGGCCTAATAGCATACATCAATAATTTTTTCTACTGAAGCTAAGAAAGAGAGAGAGAATGAAAGGAAGGAAAAAAGGCTTAGGGCTGGGAGAATTCCTGAGCATGCCACTTCCTGTGCATGAATGGGGGTGAAGTGGGTAGACACCCGTGACCGTGACCAGAGTGGGAAAGGAAGGTGCTCCCTGCTGGCCACACCAGCCCATGAACGTTCTGTGAAACTACTCTAGGGAAAGCTTCACAATAGAATTTGTGTCAATGTGGGTCACAGATTTTCATGTTTAAAAAGTAAGAACGAATAAAATTAGAGAAATAGGCGAAGGTGATCAAAACGTATAAATTTCCAGTTACAAGATAAATAATAAGTCTCGGGGGGTGTAGTATGGAGCAGGGAGATCTATACCTAACGATACTGTTTTGTACATTTGCAAGTTGCTAAGAAAGAAGATCTTAAGAGTCCTCATCACACACAAAAATACTGTAACTATGTGGGGCAAAGAATATTAAGTTTATTATGGTAATCATTTCTGCAATATGTAAATATTGCAAATAATTATGTTGTACACTTAAAAGTCATAATGTTATACATCGATATATCTCAATAAAAATAAAACTAGAAACAAATCAATCAATCAAATTTCAGAAGGCCTCTCTCATCCTAAAATGGGGAAAAAACAATTTAAAAAGATTTATAGATTGCTCTATGTATTATTTTAAAAGTTTTGAACATGAAAATACATCATAAAACAAAAAGGCAATTAAAGAACTAGAAAAAGTATTTCAGAACCAATGGCATAAAAGGGTTAAAGTAGTCTAATATATTATATATAAAGACCAACCTCACATAAATCACTACGAATAGCTAGTAGAAAAGTTGGAAAACGACATGAAAAGTAAATTTGCCAAAGAAGAACAAAAGACCATAAACAATATGAATGTTCAATAAATACATAAAAGTTCAAACTTACTAGTAATCATAAAAATGAAAAAGCCAATGCTATGATATTTTTATGACAGTCTAGGTTATGACGTGGCTCTGAATTAATTCATCCCCAAATCTCAGTAACTTAGTGCAAGAAAATCACTTTCTCATTTAGGTGACAAGGTCATCATGGATGGGAGAGTGCTGTTTCACACTGTCACTTAGGGATCCAGATCGAGGAAGGTCCCATGAACTTCTGGCTATTCCATGTGAAACGGGTGCCCTCCATAGCCCACAAAGTACAAGATGAAGGAAGAGAATCACACACCTTTTTTTTTTCTCTGCCTTGGGCTGGAAGTAACACATGTGACTTCTCAAAATTTCCTTGGCTGCTATCAGTCACATACCTTCCCAATTTGCACGTTGCTCTCTCAGACAACTCCTCAAATGGGCAAAAATTAAGAAAGAAAGAGAGAACAAAAGAAGGCCTGTGTGGATCAAGATATTTCTTAAAAGAGCAGTTTGAGCAACAAAAAAGAGACACGATACCTGAGATGTTGGGAATTCTGCAGGGTATTTAGCTGGGAGAGAAAGGATGGTAAGAAATGGGCTGGGAGGGAGGGAGGACCTTGAAGAGTTCAGGCTTCATTGTGTAAATGTACCACAGCTTTTTAATCCAAACATTTAGGTTGTTTCCAGATCTTGGCTATTGTGAGTAATGCTGCAATGAACATAAGGGTGCGTATATTTTTTCAAATTAGTGTTTTGGATTTCTTTGGATAAATACCCAGAAGTAGAATTGCTGGATCATAAGGTAGTTTCATTTTTAATTTTTTGAATGGAGTATTGCTCAGCCATAAAGAAAAATAAAATCTTACCTTTTGCAACAACATGAATGGAACTAGCAGATGTCATGCTAAGTGAAATAAAGTCAGACTGAGAACGACAAATACCATGTGACCTCCCTTACATGTGGAATCTAAAGAACAGAATAAACAAACAATCAAAATAGAAAATAACATATATTTTTGGACCCAGACAATAGTTTAGCAGTTGCCAGAGGGAAAGGGGGAGGGGGATTCAAATATACAGTGATGGAAAAAGAAATGACTCTGGGGGTGAGCACGCAATGCAACACGATGAAGAGCTGCACACCTGGAACCTATATAATTGTACTAACCAGTGCCACCCCCAAAATTTTCATTTAAACAGATAAAAATGTTATGAAAAAAAAGAGTTGAGGTTTCATTCCAAAGATGATGGGGATTACTGATGATTTTCAAACTGAAGAGTCAAATGTGCCCTTTGAAAACTTGCTGTGGCTGCTATAAAAACAAATACATAAATGGAGGTAGAAAGACTGGGGCCTGAGAGATCAAGAAAGGCAGTCTTGCAGGGAGTAATAAAAGTATAAATTTAAAATTAAGAATGCCTACTCCACAACACCTTTGGGGGGGTCTATCCTGCTAACTCACGAGGCGGAGATCGTACCCCATGTGAACTTCACACAAAACCCAGGCCTTCTAAACCAAAGAAGTCAAGTCACCACTGTGGCAGGTACAAGAAGTTGCAAAACTCTTTCCCCAACTGTCCCTCCCACCGAGGTTTGATCCTTGCGAGTGGCTGTTTTTGGATACGGTGCCTTTCTTCCAGTGGCTGCTATAAGGAGATGAGTTCTAACAAGCTGCAGCCTCCGGGTAAGCCAGCTGCCTTCAATGCCTTCTCTGTTTGCAAAGCCCACAGGCTCCGTGCAAACCTTCCCTCCTTTCACAAAGGACGGGCGCTTGTTGTGTGTGTTGTCTTCCTGCCGACACCTCTTTTTCTCTTTTTCTGTGTGGCTCGTCCATTCTTTCTCTCCATAGAGCTTCTTCAAAGCCCCTTTGATGTTACTTGCCTTCCTCTCTCTTTCCTCCAAGCAGCTTACTGTCCTACACGGCCTGGAGGAGTTCAGAGCCCAGACTGAAGCCAGACTGCCTGAATTCAAACACGAGTGCCACCACCTGATCGCTCCATGACCCTGAGCTGGCGGACTAGCCTCTCCATATCTCAGTTTCTTCTAAAATGAGGATAATCGTAATCCCTGGGTAAAAACCTGCAAAAATGGCTTCAGTTCTTTATGGACGTAGCACTTTGACTTCGGAACAGTAAGCAAAGTGGGAGGAAACGATGGTGCTGAGAAGAGACACGGGATTAGGGGCAAGTCTTCGCACTGAAGAGTGGACTCTAGACCCCTCACTTCAGCCTGGCAGAGCCTTCTCTGCTTCAGTAAGAGACACAGAGACTGAAACGAAGGAAAAAAAAAACCTCAAACAAGTGGAGCCAATGCAGGTTTTAAAAAGGGGCATTTAACCCATTTCCCATTTGCCCCGAGAATGCGCGGCAGCAGCGCTTGCAGATACAGCGTTTACCCCGAGATAATGCGCGGATCACAGTCCTAACCTTACTGCCAAAGTCTGCCACCAAACACCCTGCTTTTATTACTATTTTCACGTGGCTCTAGGGCAGTGGTTCTCAACCTTCCTAATGCCGCGGCCCTTTAATACAGCTCCTCACGTCGTGGTGACCCCATAAAATTATTTTCATTGCTACTTCATGACTGTCATGTTGCTGCTATTATGAATTATCATGTAAATATCTGATATGTGTTTTCCGATGGTCTTAGGTGACCCCTGTGACAGGGTCATTTGCGACCCACAGGTTGAGAACTGCTGCCCTAGTGTATCCATAGTCTTTGGAAACAAATGACATCCTCCTATTTATAGCGTTCTGTTTTTGGTAGTGATATTTCCATTTACAAAATATAGTCATTCTCGATTGCTGAAAATGTGAAACACTACAAAATGTAGCATTCTACACATGAAAAAATGATTCAATATTGATCATCACATATACATTTTTATTACACTAGGATTAGAGACAAGTTCTGTTTAGAAATAACTCCAGGAACAGTTTTTATATTTTGTTTTCACGTTGAAAACCAGTCAGATCTGCTTCAGCCTCTAAGGGCGTGTTTATGTAAAATTAAATGCACGCGGCAGTGAGTTGCACTGTTTTTTTTTTTTTTTTTTTTTTTTGCAAACAAGAAATGGGTTAAATATATTTCTCTTTCTCATTCTCAACTTAAAAGAAAGTACTGCCATCACAAATGGCAGATAGGCTCCTACACAACAGGAGGAAAGAATCTGAGAATCTGAGCTCCAAGCTGGGGTGCTAACACACCACTCACCGCTTCGCACGGTGTCCTCACCCTAAGGAAGCACTGCAAGTCACTAACCCCTGCAAAGACTCAGAGCCGGGCTTGTCAGCCTCTGGATGGACCAAGCAACCTTCAACCTTGAACTCCGGTTAAGATGGTTCTGGACTTGAAATGCCTGGAGTTGCCCGGCAAAAGCGAATGGAAGTGCCCCCCTGGAGAAAGATGACTATCATTTTCGACTTCCAATTATTCTTACAGATGAGTTTTCTAAAACAACGTCTAACGAACACTATGACAGAACCCTAACCGGGCACACAAAGAAATAGGACCCCATGGGTGGAAGCAAGCCGAAACAACAGGGCATAAAAACAAATCCACAAATACTTGATATTTCCCTTATCATAAACAAGTAGAGGCTTACTTTATTCAATAAAAAATAAAAGACCAATGTCAACACTATTCATTGTAAAAAATGATAGAGCACATTATAAATGAACCAAATTTTTAAAAACCATGAAAATAATAACTTTTGGAAATAAAAAAACATTCTATGGGATTTATTAGACAGAATTAAATAAAGAATTAGTAAACTGGAAGAAAGATTAGAAGAAACTACACAATGGAAAGCACCAAGAGACAAGATGATAAAAAATTTGGAGGGATGGGTAAGGGATTGGGGGGGGGGCACAGTGAAAAATTATAACACCCCAGAAGGGAAAGACAGAGGATGTGGCAGAAAAAACTATTTGAAGAAATCATAGCTGAGATTTTCTAGAACCGATAAAAGGTATCAAACCACCGATACAAGTTCCACGAATCTAAAACAGGATAACTAAAAAAGAAATGCACACCTACACATGCTAGTAAAAACTTCAGAAAATGTAATGCCAGTTGGAGGTCTTAAAAGAGCCCTAAGAAAACGGACAGGTTATTTTCAAAAGGGCAACATGCCCCGTGCCCCAGCGCGTGCCTGGAAGTTTCAAACAGGCGGCCTGGGTGAGCGACTCTCTAAAACAGAACTAAACACCGGCGGCCTGCGAGGCGGGCGCTGCTGATGCTGGAGAGCGCTACGTGTTTCAAAAAAAGAAAAGAGCTTTCTTTTGCCAAGTCCGCATCTCCCAGTGATTGTGTGCAGGCGGGTGTCGGGAAGCGCGCCGTTTGTGTGATGCACTGGCTTCTGTGGCAGAAACGGTCTCTTCGCGGCCAGGCGACCCCTGGGCCGGGATGCAGCGCGTGTAAGTGGGGCACAGCGTCCGCTCTCACGGGCCGGCGCCGCTGGCTGTGCTCCTGGCTGCCTTTCCTCGTCCCTAACTGTCCCTATTCCCCCGTGATGTCCCCCGTGTAGCTGATTATTTGTGGAATACTCGCTCACCCCGTGGACATTTAGTAAGGGCCTGCTCGTTGCCTAAACACGTTCCAGGAACCAAGTAGACGTCAGAACAAACCCATGCTCACGGAGCTTAGGCTGCGGCGGGAGGGCGATGAGCACACAGGTAAATGCGTGATGGGTCCAGGTTGATAAACGGGGTGGGCAGGAATGCCGGTCTGGCAGAAGTAACGCCCTTTTAGAAGCAGTTATGTGGGTAGTTATGGTATGTTAGGTTACAGAACTGCATGCTTATGATCTTGGTATCGATTACCAGCTCATTAAAAAGGGGTGCTATTTGTGCCGAACCCTGGACCTGGAGCTGAAGTGGGGAGAATCACTACTTTATGTGGGGGAAGGCCTCGCTGATACAACACCATGTATTTCCACTTTGCTTTTATATTTTGTCACAATGTTATTGATAAATCAGAGAGGAAAACTGCTGAGTTCATGAAAGGAGAGCTGAATTTATTAAGTTCAGAAAAGCTTACATAGGGTATAAGCATCAGGAAGAGGTATTATTGTAAAGAAGATATTGCAAATCAAGTCTTCAAAAGGACCGAGCCAACGTTTAAAAATTGGGAAGGTCCAGCACCTGCAAGATTGGAAAACCAGGCGACGTGGACCGTGCCTTCTGCTGTCCACCAGACCAGGCCTGAGCTCTCAGCTCTGTCCTTGCCTTCTGCTGTCCATTCAGACCAGGCCTGAGCTCTCAGCTCTGTCCCTGCCGTCCCCAGAGAGCTGTCTGCTCTCACCTGCAGCACCTACCTGCCCCTGCAACCATTTGAACTTGTGACCCTGCAAAATGCATCAATAATTATACTTTAAAGAATTTCATAATTCTATTTGCTTCTAAATTGTTTTTTCACTGTTTTTGAAAATCAAACCCACAATCAAAATGCCCAAGAATTGACAAGAATATACCAGATCCTCAGGAACCTATTTGATGAGAGGTTTCCAAAATACATTTCGAAGACATGAATATAAAATAGGTGCATACATTCACAAGGTAGCCATTTTGAAAGGAAGAAACCTCACCTGGAAACAGACTATTCAGGGCATTAAAATATTCATAATACCTTGTATCAGTAATTAAGGTATATAATATCAGATTAGTAATTAAGATATATAATACAGATAACTGATACTGTTCAATGTGTCTATTTCAACATAAATCGTTAGTGTTAGAGAAAAGTTTCTTCTTGTGCTTGACCTTGCCCTGTCAGCATGACTAAAATATAATGACTTATAAGTGGAATTTCATACTTTGCAGGGATTTCATATGTATAGGACACTATGGAGAAGGATGATCAAATTAATTACAAAAATCGATACAAATATCTTTTCATCAGTGAATGTAATGTGAAGGTTATCAAATGATTGCCCATGAAATTCAGATGTAATATTTTTTAAATCGACAATTCCCAAATACAAATAAAGTTCAAAACCAAGAGCAAAACCAACACCTACATTGGTTTATAAATCATATTCCATGGTCTCGGTTGATGCAACCTCACCTTTCATCTGCCAAGACACATACTTACAAAATTCTATTTACAATGCTGCCTAGAAACCACCATTAGTCATCACAAATATTGATACAACCAAATAATTCTCATAAATCAAATGCTGCAGATGAGAACAAGTGGTCCTGGAATATTTCTAGAGAGAGTCTCATCAATGTCACATGGCTTATTTGTTTTTTTTTTTTTTTTTTTTTTTTTTTTTTTTGGACGACTTGGAGGAGGACATATAACTAAAGCAGATCTTATAACTAAGATAGTATTTTCAATTTAATAGTATATATAAATGAAAATGGTGAAATAAGAAATGGTTGACATTTTACATGGAGCTCAATTCTTGTCCCCTTCACTTTGCTATTTCCTTATATCTATTGGTCAGTTACAGGACACACAGAACACACACAAATACTTGAATGTGGTTGACATTAAATCCATCTGGAGGCCATTTAAGAAAAATCCTTGTTTCATCTTTATGTGTTCTTCTATCTAGATTATAGGAGGTCTGAAAGCCTCTTAAACTACATTTTTAACACAGCCAAATATTCCAGATATCGCTGTGATATCAGATTTGCATGATGAAATCATGATAGCAGATTTGTTGTTCAAACATATGACTAAACTGAAAGTATCTAAAAGGTGAAGTCTGTCTGCATCTGGACTTTCTGAGGAGTGGAATACTCCAGTTAATCTAAATCCTAGTTATCAGATGATGAGTAAATATACCAGCATGAATGCACACGTCTATCTACCTCTCAGATGACATTGGCCATTGTTCACTGCATGGCTGTGATGTCCAGGTCCTGGGCCAAACACTGAGACAAGGAACCACAGGCCAGATAGGTGTCTGTCCTCAGGAAACGGTGAAAATCTAATAACATGTGCAACAGGAAAAGTAGCCATCCGTTCATTCTACAAACTTACAGCAGACATCTCTTCAAGGAGGCTGTGGAGTCGAGGAGAGACAGAAAGTGAACCCGAAGACAGCAGGAATGGAACCAAGAGTTAACCAGCAAGCAAATGGTAGCAAATAGAACTGAGCGATTAATTCGATCATTCCCAGGTTTCTGGCCTGGGGGATCAAAATGTCCAAGGAAAGTACATATTCTGAAAGGACCTAGGGTGGGAAGAATAAGGTGGAAAATAAGCGATGTGTCTGTACACGTTGAGTTTGAGATACCTTCAGGACACTCAGGGAGAGACGCACCACAGCTTGTTGGACAACAGGGGTGAAATGTGAGGCCACGTAGGACTTGCGCTGTGGGCAGAGAGCATCGCCCTGTGGTGGACACAGCCCAGGTGGATGCGGTGACTCGAGCTGGGAGTGAAGCCTGAGAGGCTAGGACAAGGGCAGAACCCTGAGGAACAGAAATGTCACAGCCGGCAGGCCAAGGAAGGCAACCTAGAAAATGTGAAGGGAAGATTTTTAGTGTGTAAGGCGAAAATTAGGACAAGGACGTCAGTGCAAACATAGGAGGGGGAAAAGACATAAGCCCAAGGCAGAGTGCTTAAGTTTCCAAAGCTCCAGAGATGTCAAGTAAGGTGAGCCATGAAATGCACCCCAAGTGTTCTTCCCAGACTGCAGCCTAACCACGTGACTGGCAAGAGCGTGCTGGTTGAAGAAAATTAGGGGCCATTTGTATAGAATGAAGCTATTTCAAAAATCAAAAAAAGGTCTCTGTGTCCTGGTATTGGGAAGATTTTTCTTTGTCTGGAGAAGAAGAAAAGGGTACGAGAGGGAAACAGAGGCAGAACGTGGCACACAGCACTCCTGTGTTTGGCTATTCTGTGTGGCTGAACTGAGAAAATATCCATGGAAACAACGAAACCAGTCACATACAAAAATCGGTGAAACCACCATACATAGAAAAGACTGATTTTTCAGTAACTTTGAAATACAGTATTTTGTTGTTATGTATATCCTTAGAGAGAGAGAGTCAAGGAACAGGAAGATCTAGGAAGACGGTTTCAAATCCCCTTAGAAGTTATAATATATTGTTTAATGTAACTTCAGTATCAATATTTTGCTACTATCTTAT
>PVJL010014364.1:22500-28369 GCA_004026885.1 Lyroderma lyra | reverse complement strand
CACACACACACACACACACACACGCACACACACGCACACAGAGTTGCTTCTTCACACCGTGACTGAGACACGCACATGTTCATTCCTGGCTTTGTGCAGTGCCAGTTGCCCTGCCGACAGAGCGGGTCGCGTTTTGGTTAGCACGGCAGCATGGCAGCGTAACTATGGAAACGCCCACAAAGTCCCTTGCTCGTCATTTTACAAATCACCGTGTAAGTGAGATGCCCATCCTCCCTGGTGGCCCAGTGACATCTCTTCTTTTGGAGTTCTTTTGGAGCAAAGAACGTGGCGCTGTTGCCTCCTGGTCCCTAGTGTGAGAAGCACGTGATCGTTGAGACAGACGGGTAACCGGAGCGAGCACTGGTGCCTTCCAGGCGGCGTGGCGCCGTTAGACGTGAGCCTGTCGCCGAACAGAGATGGAGCTGGAGAAGAAGCGGCCGCCCGGGAGCGCTGCCCCAGCCCGGCGGGGCGTGTACGTTTGCAGCCGGATGAACGAAACAGGAAAACAAGCAGCTTCACGGGGAAGGAGCTCGGCGCCATTTCAGACGTTGCGCGTGCAAAGGGTGCAACGTCAGGTCCGGTCCAGACGGAGGAAGGGGCGTGCCACGTTGTCAAGGCCCAGGACACAGGCGCGTTTCGTGGGCGACGCCGGGGCCGCCCCCGTGCGCTCACCGCCGGGCCGTGCGGAGGGAGGCCCGCCCGGAAACGCAGGCGGCAGGCAGACGCCAGGCGCAGGGCAGGGCAGGGGCAGAGGCGCCAACGGCGTGAGCCTGGCCTGCCGCTGCCCGGCCGTCAAACGCGGGGACGCTTGTCCTGTCCTGTGCCAAGTGCAACGTGACACCGTCTCACGGTCTGAGTGTCGCGTTCGGGGTTTGATGTTTTGCTGAAATGCCCCTTCAAAGAGCTCAGCTGGCAGTATCCTTTCGCTCCTTACAGAGCTCGGCCGCGCCCCAGTCACCTGTCCAAGCAGTCCCTTACCTTGGCCTGTAGGTTCCGTTTAGTTGTGTTTTTACTTTCAGAGCAGAAATTCTTCGAGCCTAAATCTCTCATTTATATCGGGCGAAAGTTTTCAAATTTGTTGCTTCTTTAAATCTGAAAAACTTCTCTGTGGAACTGAACAGGGAGATTGACGTGGCCAACGTACCGGTCTGTTCACAAATACGCGTGTCGGGGGGTGCTCTTCACTCAGCTATGAAACGTGCCGACCGCTTCCAGCGCTTCCTGGCTTTTGAGAGCGGCGTGTATTTGAGTACTTTGTGTTGGCTGTTTCGAGACACGTGTCTGACAAACAGTTCTCAAGGGACGTGAGTGACCGTGGGACTGAACTGCGGAGCGCGGGTGGCGCTAGCTCCCATCAGGCCGCGGCTTCGCAACGTGTCAGTATGAAGGGGTCTCCAGGGCCTGCTCTCACTGTCAGCTTTTCTGGTCGTGTTGGCTCTTTCGGACGTGGCTGACGGAGCCACTGGGGCTACGGAGCGAAGAGGAAATAATGTGGGTCGGGATCACGGGAAGCCATGGTCACAGCCTCCGTGCAACGGGACCTTGCTGCGGGCTTTGGGCATGAGCTGCTGACCTGACCTGTGACTGCGGAAGTCTCCGACTGTCCCTCTGCAAATGCGTTTCCTTTTCCGTAAACATGCACGTGACCCACCGCACGGCCTCGAGGGCATGCACAGCCGTGCAAGCGTCAGCATGAGCATTGTAGGTTAGAGCAAATGCACGAGCAAGCTTGGGAAGGCTGAAACAACACAATACAAAGGAAAAGAAAAATATTGGCAGAATAGAGAAAACTGTCACATGCATGGTCTTCCAACAAGTGAAATGCAATTCCTAACCTGCTCACCATGCTACAGTTCCTCAAGATTTGGCCCAACCAGCCTTCCTATCTTCTGGGGCCCTAAAACTAAACATTGCCAGAGGTATCCAGGGTCAGTCAGAGTCCAGGTAATGTGCTGGCTTGCTAAAACCGTCCCTGTGCTTGGGACCTGGACAAGAACCAGACTGACGTCACTTATCAGCTCGCGGGCCGTTTCTAATGGGTGTCTCTGTGCTTTTCTCACTGGATAGATTGCCAAAGTGAGATTATGCCCTGGAGTTGTTCATACGGACAAATCGAGCCCAATCCTGTGACGACCCCTCCCCCACACAACCATGTATTAATCAGCAATTTATGAGAGCGTCAGTGATCCTCATTGCCTAAAATTACAAATTGTTTTGATGCAAATCCTGTCCACCCTTGAGAATTTAAAGCATATAAAGTGCTTTTTACATGCGCGCGCACACACACACACACACACACACACACACACGCACATTCTGCAGCACTGCATTGAGATTTAATTTACATTTTCTTCAAAATTATTAAAATTTTGTCCACTCTAATATAGCTCATCTTTGTTCTAATTTGCATCATTATCTTCACTCAGGTGTTTTCCATTTATAAACTTCCTCATTCATAGCATTCGTTAATGATATAATGTATTTTATTACATTTTTCTTATTGATTTGCAAGAATTATTTTTATGGTCTGTTCAATTTTATACATTAAATATTCTGCCACTCAGTCATTTATCTTTTAACTTTGTTCAAATTGTTCTTAATTAAACTGAAATCTTTTAATTATTTATTTAAACCTTTTATTTTTCTTTTTTCCTTCCTTTGCCTTTACTGTTTGGCTGGTTATTTCCCTACTTATATGTAACAACATTTTTCTCTCTATTTTCTTACAGGATCTTGATGAATTTTACCTTTGAAACTTCAATTATTATTATCCTATGTGAAATTTTTGCATCCTATAGGTATATGCAGTAACATTGATTTTTACTTTGTATGTGACGAGTCAGTTCTCTGGGCATTATCTTCCAAATTGTTCAGCTTTTCCGTAGTGATTTGCTTGCTGGGTTACACTCTACAATTTTTGGGGGGCGGATTCCCTGGCCGGGAATCTAACCCAGGCCGTGGTGGTGAGAGCACCAAAGCCCAGCCACGACACCTCCAGGGAACCCTGGACACGCTACAATTTCTGCACGGACACAAATCGCGGTACGCTGGTGCCCCATCCTCCCCCAGTTTCAACAAGGGTTGACACGTGAGCAATCTGTACATGACACTTTCAGTCTCTCAGCTTCACCAACGCCTCCCATTCCCAGGACCCAGGGCACGTCCCAGACCCTGTCATTTTATCTATAAAAGGTAGTATTTATTAATAGTTATTTGTGAGATAATTGCTAAAATCTGGTTATGATTATTATACCTAATATCATCTCGTACTGAATAATATTTATTTCCACAAATGTCTCTTTACTGAAAACTCTCCAATCTGCATTCCGCAGTCACACTTCTCTCCTAAACTGTAGACTTCTGTCACCAAAGCGTGGAGGGTGGGGGGTGAGGGGTAGGGGGTTGGGGTTGGGGGGTGGGGGGTCCATCCATCCAAAGTCCATCCACTGTGACTCTTGGTTGCTCACTTACAAGAAACATAGTAACAGGTGAATTGCATTCTTGTATTTTGTCAACACTATTTTGGAGCACGTGCTCTACAGGAAGCAACTTTCTAATCATTTTATATCAGTACTTCTCAAACTACGTTAGGTCAAGAACTTCTTTTTGTTTTTCTTCCTGTTGTTACTATGGGATACAGCATGGACCAATACTTTTGTAAAATACAATAATAATAATAATAATAATAATAATAATAATAATAATAATAACTGGAAAATAAAATTTTAAAAGACAAAATCCAAGGCTATTTTAAAATTATTATTAGAGTCAATGAACAGAGAATTATTCTTTAAAAATGTGCAATTTCTTATTACCCTAAAATTCTAACTACTAGAATACAAGACAGCTTCTGCTAGTAGAAGGACCCCAAGATATGTTTTTATTAATATAGATATTTTTTATTTTGCTGCTTGCTATATATATTTACTATCTTCTCATATTATCCCATTTTGCTTAGGCGAAAATACATTAATAAATGTTGACCAAATAATTTTCAAGGTCATTCCATAGATGAGAAATGAACTTGAGCTACGCTTACTAAAACACTCCCACCCCTTTATTTATCCTATTTGCATAGCCTGCTCATACTGATGATTGAAAACATCGCAAAGCACATGGGCCTCCGGCCAAAATGCTCAGACAATTCTCATAAACCTCAAGGGCTTAATTCAAACTGAAATGCAATTTGCAAAGTCGGACCTCATCTCACGTGCCCCAAGAAATGAGCCAAAGTGCACATTTTTTTAACTGATGGAAATGAAGCAGTTTATATTAGTGACTAAACCCACCAAGAGTATAAAATCCTTTAATCAAAAATATAATCGTAATAGCCATTTTTTCTTCGTTATGTGCCCCCGTGACAACTAATCCAGTTTACATTTCCGGTAACTGTTACTTGGCGTAGAGTGCGGATTTAAAGGCTGACAAAAATAGGGGACAGAGAGTCTTTGCTTTCTCAGTTCTCGCGTTCTTTCCAACACACATCTCATTTCTTTAAGTCTGAGGGGTCACAAGTTGAAATAGCAGAATGCTTATTCGTCAGCATGCCAGATTAGACTCATTTGCAATGCTCATCACTATCGCTGTCCGATCTAATTTGAAACACAAAAACACTTGATTTCAAATTAGAAAATTATGCACCACTTGCAAAATGGTCAACAACTTGGCTTTTCACCCAGTTGTTGTCTAGAAAACGAGACTGTGTAGAGTGAAAACTTTTATCAGTAGTATATACATCTTGAGAAATATTACATGAGTGTGACTATTTCACGGTTCAAAATGTATTTCACCCTCCACCACCTACAAGAAAGCCTTGTTCGCATTTGTTCAATGTGTAAAGGACCAGTGACTTTGTTTCTTTTTTAGTAGACTTATTTTAAGATGTATTCTAAAATTCATAGCGTATAGGACCGATATTCATTATTCGTATCAGGGGTTTTATCTATCAAATCTTTTCTTTCCTTCAATGACTTTTTACTGAGAACCGAGTGCTTATCAATTACTGCTGCTTTCCTGGTTTCCTGCAGAAGTTGGTCAGGTAAACAGTGTCTCATGCTGGAGCACAAGATGAGCCTTGTCCCCACCCTCCAGGTCCGATCGCCTGTGGTCAGCAGGGAACAGGCATCAGGGGACACTCAGTTGGGGCAGAATACGAGACCGCTTCTGCTAGTAGAAGGGGGAGTTACCGTGCTTTTCCGTGAAACACTCAATATCAATCTCTTGGTTTTTGAGTTTTCCCTGTGAATTGGCATGCTGCGTTGTCCTACTCCAAAACTGCAAGTTTGCAATCGGGATATTGCTTGGAATTCTTTTGTTCTCGCTCCTTAAAACATATAAATACGAAACACTGAAACTGCTACATACAGAGTCCTATAACACAGTGTCCAGTTGTTAAATAAGAACGCCCTTTTGAGGCCACCTGTGGAGAATGCACACAGGTAAAGACATTTCTGTCAAATTAGCATGAATGCACGCTCAGCTTTGATTGGTGGGTGTGCAGGTGCACTATTTCATCACGTCTGTCCTTCCCGTTTGGTTGCTTACCTTTAGTTCATTCCTACCATGTTTTATTGTACAGCAAGCTTGTCCCACCCAAGGCTCTGAAGGCAGCCCAACACGAATTCTTACACCTTCTTAAAGCATGAGATTTTTCTGCAAATGTTTTTAGCCCATCAGCTATCATTAGTGTGAGTGTGTTTTATGTGTGGCCCAGGGAAGCCAGGAGATGGCACACCCTTGGACTTGACAACATGTATGATTAAAAATCTGAAGACTGACTTCAACCATCTGGGATAACGTACGTCCCCTTTTCCTCCAATGGAAAAGCAACTCATGTCCCATTAGAGATACATGGGACTACACGGAAGGG
>PVJL010014364.1:0-20000 GCA_004026885.1 Lyroderma lyra | reverse complement strand
CCCCAGAGTTTAGAGCACTGGACGTTTTGTCCCAGAGACAGGAAATACTGGGGTCCCAAAAAATGCACACACATTTTGAACGATGTCATCTATGTGTCGTTACTTTTGGAAATTGAATTGAATCACGGGAGCAATGTGTAGTATGACGGCGTTCATCACATGCACGCTAGTGTCACCGTGCGACAGGCAGGACGGTCACAGAACATGGCAGAAGCACAGTCGTCATCAGAGGAGCACGAGACCATGTTGAAGGGGTGTTTGAAATTCAAGAACGTTGTTTGAGTTTCCCCCACGTTCTCCTGACTTCATACCCCCCTGCCGTGTCCCTGTGGGGGACCTTAAAGGACGTGGTGTCCCCTAGAAAACCGGCCCCACGGGCGGGACGTCGGGAAGAAACTGAACCGGCACGTGCAGTGACACACGTGGGCACTTTGGTCACCGTTGTTCACGTCGTAGTTCGCCGTCATCAGAAGTGTCTGGGCGCTGGTGGTGACCCCTGTGAGCACCTGTGGTCACTGCAGACGTCCCACGTGACTTGCACCCGTCTTTCGTGACCGGTATGCTCGTATATTGAGCATTACAATTTTAATACAGTTTTTCCCTTCCTAAACTGCATATGCATGCTTTTGGCACCCTCTGTATTGTCAGGTTTGGGAGTAAAAGGCTATTCTGCTTGTTTGTAAAGTGAAAGAAGGCTGTTGTGAAAGCAGAGGGGGCCAGACAGAACAAAACTGTTAGGTGAGAGTTCTGGAAGCAGAAGATCCGAACAGTCATCTCCCTAGGACGGCCAGGACCCAGAGTCCCTGCAAAGTCTCCCAGGTTAAACACGGCTGCCACAGAGACCCAGACGTCTGTGAAACTGAATTTATGGAGCGATAATATGAGTAGAAAATAGAAAATCGCTTCTCCTGGAGCCCAGCTATCAAATTTGCACAAAAGAGAAAGCAGAGAAATCCGCCTACAGTGGGAAAGACCATGGGATAACTCACAACTGGGATGTCGGGGTGTCGCGGGGGAACTGTAAAAGTCAGAGCTATGGTTGCATGCACCCCAAGAACTGTGGACCCAGCTGGAAGGGGTAAACAAGCCGTAGTCTGACGTCTGGGGACCCATCTGCTGCGGTGGTTTCCAACCCAGATTGCAGATTAGCATCCGAAATCTCTGGAGGGCTCTCACCGCTCCCCGCGCCTGCGATTCGCCCAAGACCGGTGACGTTAGCGTTTCTGTGGCACCGGACCCAGGAATTTGAGTATTTGAAACGTTTCCCGGGAATTCTAATGTGCAGCGTGCATCGAGCACCCGCATTGCGTGTCCCGTTGGCCGATTTGAAGAAACAGAGACACTTGGTAACCTGAAGGCGTGAGAAGGTGGAGATAATGAGACAATAGACGCGCCGTCACGGGCCACAGCGACGCGCCCCACCCGCCTTACACGCTAAGAAAGCGGGTGGCACAGATGGCATTTCCCGTTGGGGCTCTGTGTCTGGCGCGGGAATGGACTGAAGCCGAGGGAGGGGCCCCCGCGGGCCTAGGGTCCTTGACACTTTGCAGCCGTTGCCTGATTACAGCTTCGATGGCCGAGGCGCTCACTTCGAGGAGGCATTCTGCCGCAGAGGCTGTGTCACACGCACAGCTGGCCAGGCCCGGGACCGGGTGACATCCCCGCCTCGGGCACCTTCGCGGTGAAGCTCTGGGCCCTCCCCCGTAATTGGGCACTTGGGGTTTTGTCTTCCCACGCCTGAATTCTCACTCGTACGTTCTAAGTTCATCCATAAAGGGCGAGCCCGCCAAACCCTAGTGATTTCCGCGTCTTGTGCCTCGTCCACCGGGGTCTTCTCCACGGCCGCTCTGGCACCAGTTGGTTATTGATAAGCGGAGATCAATGCAGAACGAAAGGCTGCATCGAACGTGTAGGTGCCGATTTGTGCAAAAGCTTACGGCGAGATTATAATGGAACAGTTTGTGCCACGGTACCCACGGGAATATAATGCAGTGATCGAAAGGGCACTTTTATAGGATATTTACTGTATTTCCTAAAGCATAAATAATTTTAAGGCGCCGGAGAAGACTACATGTAAAATACATGTATGTGTAGGGTGTGCGTGAACATGCATGTGTGCACATATATATAATTTATATATAATTACACGTATGATTTTCAAATTGTTCACCAAAGCTATCAATTAATTGGCTTCTGTTGTGCATGGATTGACTATGATTTCAAATTCACTTGTGACGCCTTAAGTGAAGTCGTTTTAATCCACTTGTTTATAACAAAGATGAAAAAATGTTGCTTAGAGGTAGGAATGAGGGAAGAGGTGACAAGATGCCACCATTCCAAGTCTGTTCCTTCGGAGAAGCCTTGGAGGCCCCGTCACGGAGGGGCCGTGCGGCGAGTTTACGGATGGACGTGGACAAGCACCTCTGACCACGGGACATGGACACTATCGATACCGAGTTCGTGAGGACCGTTGGAGAGTGTGGGTCGGGGTTAGGAGACCGTTTCCTAACCTAGAAACTCTGCAAAGACCTGTGGGCATTCGGTGACAAGGCGCGCCTCGCAGACAGCGGTGATAAACGGTGCAGGGGTGGGTGACAGCAGCCCCTCTACCAACTCTGGAATATTCCTCCCGTAGCAATATGCTTTAGCAACAGGACTTTTTACTTCTGTTCTGGCAGCTGGAAATGAGCTCTTGGGTTGGTCGTTGACTCTCCCAATTAACCTGTCATGAGTTTAGGACAGTGGTGTCCAGTCTGGTGGCTACCCTGAGCCACACTGGAAGAAGAACTGTCTTGGGCCACATAGAAAATACGCAAACACCAACCATAGCTGATGAGCTAAAAAAAAATAAAAAGGTTGCAAAACCATCTCATCATGTGTTAAGAATGTGTGTTGGGCCACCCTCAAAGCCGTCCTGGGCCGCAGGCTGGACACGGTTGCGTCAGAGTATGTCACTCCTCTGCTGGGCCGAGGAAGAAGTGTCACTCAGTGTGCTGAGCTTGTGAGCATCTTGCAGCAAACGGGCGCTAAATAAATCGCCGGCGACGACATCTCCGCCGGAGTACAATTTTGCTGTCTCTCCAAAACAGAAAACAAAACAGCTTCTTATTTTGTTTTCTTGCTCTATTTCTTTATTTTACTTTTTAAAGAACAGGACAATGAGAATAGATTATGTTTATTATTTCACTGTTTAACGTTTTTCAAAGACTGGGTAGGAATGACAGTCAGCTGCTATCTGACATGAGATGGGCGTATTTTAAAATCAATCTGACAAGATAAAGGCTGCTCGACAAATGCTACAACGTACACAGTTCTCTCAAACATGCACAACGGCTCCGGAGGTGACAAGCAGGATGTGCATGTGGGCGTTTAACGATTTCAGGAGGCACCTATTAAGTACACACTTACAGTAGCTCTGACGATTCAAAATTTGCTGTTTGTTTTCCAAGGGTATAGTAAGTTAAGCATCTAGAATTTCTGAATGTGGTATTCGAAGACACAATGAATCATTTTTATTGAAATACCAATATTTGATCATTAGTAATGGTTTTGAAGAATTTAGGTAACAAAAGCATGTAAAAAATTCAGAAGACTGCTGCAAGCTATAACTACAAAAAAGACACAGTACCTGCTGTTATTTGTGTATATTCTCTTAGAGTTGACTTTACAAATGTACTTTAATCAATTTTAATGAGGTATAGTTTACTTAAATAAAATTCACCAAATATGCATAGGATTTGATGAGTTTTAAATATATATATATATATATACAGTCATAGAAATACCACCACAACCAACCGCTAGAACATTTAGCTCACCCCTATTCTAGTTCTGATGGAATCAGATAATACGGAGAATTTGGTACCTGCTCCCTTGTCACTCAGCACGTTTCTATGAATCATTCATGTCGTGGACACCCGTAGTTCATTTTCTTTTGATTGCTGAGTAATATTCCATTCTTTGGACACACCACCATTGGCTCACCCATTCCCCAATCGATGGTCATGGGAGCTCTAGCTAGGTTTTTGTCTGTTATAAGGAAAAATGTCACTAATAACCCACCACATCCCTTCCTTTGAAGGTGTTTCGTCTCTGTTGGGTAAGTACCGCCTCATCAACAATGGACATCCTCAGTCTTTTTATTTTTCACCATTTTAATGAGTACCAAATAGTTTGCACCGGCTTATCAATCTGTATTTTCCCAGTGACACAACGATTTTTATGTGCCTACTGTCTACTCCTATAGCCACCTCAGAGCGTATTTGGTGAGATTATCGCTTCCAATTGTCTGCCAATTTAGTAAAATGAAGGTCTTCCTCCCTACGTGCCGTTGCATTGCACGAGTTCTTCGCTAGGTACGTATTTTGGAAATCCCTTCTCCCAGACTCTTCGCAGAACTTTTGCAGAGGAACCGCTTTGTGATCCGACAGACGTCACCTTAACAATTACTGCGTTGTCCATTTTTGTTGTGGTCTAAGAAGTCTGCTGTCATGCGTGGTCACACAGATTCCTCCTTTGGCTTCCTCCCAGGCCCTCGCAGGTTAGCGGGCAGACGGGGGTTACGTTTTATCTGCTTTCTGCAGGCGGGCGTCTAAATCTTCTCCCTCTTGAATGGCTTCAACATTTTTAATGAAAATCAATTGACTCTATTGAAATGTTTCTATTTCAAAACTCGTGATTCAAATCCACTGATTCATATGGGCTCCCTTATTACAATACTACACAATTTTAATAAAGTAGCTTTATGACAAGCATTGAAACCAAGTATAATAGCATATGTCTTTCAACTGCTCTCTTTTTTCAAATTATTTTGGCTCTTTTACATCTTTTGTAATTCCATATAAATTTTTGAGTTGCGGGGGTGGGAGAGGAGGGGGGGGAGCTAAATATAAGGTGATGGAAAGAGAAGTCACATTAGGTGGTGAACTTATTATACATCAAGTTGACAATGAACTGTAGAATTATATGCCTGAAACCTATGTAATCCTTGCTAACAGATGTCACCCCAATAAGTCTAACAATAAAAATGAATTAAAAAAAAATTTTTTTGAGTTGCTTGTCGAATGAAATTTTGACTAATATTGTTGTGTTGAATATATAGATAAATTGGAATATAGTTATCAGAAAAAGTGATGGCACTCGTGGGGTAAAGAGGAAGATATGGACGCAGCATGGAATCGACCTGATACGTCAGACACGGTCAGGAGGTAGGCAGATGCAACCACAGGGAGAAGCGGGTGCCCCACGATTCCAGAGAACAGATTTTGCTGAAGTTTCAGACTGAGACTCAGACAGGTTCAAAGCTTAAGGCAGTTGAAATATAATTCTACATAACAGATTTTTTTCCTCCACTTCTCCTGTAAAAACTAACAAGAAATAGATGGGCGTTATTTTACATTAGTTGGTGGCACGCGGGGACAAGTTTCTACAGCAATCCATTTGCTGAACGTGACGGCAGCCCGCAGCCTTACGATGGCTCAGGGGAGCTTGTAAAATCTCAGGGATTTCTCATGTCAGTGATTGAACAGCCACGATTTAAAATTAAATCATAGGAACTTATACGTTCAGTAATTACATGAAAACAGAACTAATAAATACTCAAACTTATTATCACTTTTGCATTACTCTGCTACATTGTACCATGCATATTATCTCAGCCCTTGAGGTTATTTACGCCTGTTGCATCTGGAGGTTTAAGAATTATATAATGGTTTGTTCTGCACACCTCTGTCCAACGTTACGTATAGTCATTTTACACCAAGAGCTTAAAAACGGACCTTGGTTCAACAGTCTTCATTCCATAGAAGTCACCAGATGCCACAAATGAAGACTCGCCTTACTGTGCTGCTGACCTTTCAGGCTTATAAAAATGGTAGAAAAACTTTTAACAATGTAGATCAAAATTAAATGTTTGTTGTACCCGTGGCCATTAAACTGTGACGATGACCAAAGTTTTGAAATTATTTTTCCACTCTTTGAAAGCAATTATATAATTTGGCACAGAAATCCCACATGCTATTAATATTTCAAATGAGTCCAGTTCTGACACGTCTGTCTGTTACTTCATTTCTGTATGACTTATTATGTAAATAAAAATATCAATCAGCACCCAACAAACGGGGGGACTTTACTTTTGCACCAGTTGCAAACGTAGCTGGCTGGAGAGACACAAGGTCAGCAGAAATCAACACCTTCTGGGAGAATCAATGACGATGTACAAATTCATAATCACGATCGCGGTGTATTTCGTTATTATTTATGAATCACGTGCTGCACCCTGCTTATTAAGTGAAGTTAACCACAAGCATCTGTACCTGTTACAGGTGTGTGTGCGTATGACAGGTGCTTTTCTGTAGCGATACATCGGCAACGGTCATGAAACATCTACCAGGTACTGCGTGGCTAATGAGAGCTGGGAATGAGGTTGCGGATCACGGCTGGCGTGGGAGAACAGGGAGAATGGGGGGCGTGGACCCTCAGATTCTCTAGGGAAGATGCTAGGGCATCTGCTCCTCGGGAGGCTCTGCGGGCGCCGCTCTGTGCACCTGCGCGGGGCTGTGTTCGGAGCCTGCGAGTTGGCTGTCCCCATCAGCAGGCTGCAGGGTGACTATAGCCCCCAGGCGGGACAGGGGCCGGAAGCAGCCCTTTCACTTGGAAATCGCAGCAGTTAAGATGTTTATTGTGAACAAGGTAGGGAAGAACCAAAAGTGCTCTGGAAGAAGCCACACGGGTTTGTTGGGGGGTTTTTTCATTTCTTTCAGGGAGGCAGGATTTCCCTCTCTTTTTGAAAGGGACCGTCTTGGGGCCTCGGGTGGGGACGACATGGCGTGATCCATGAAGCATGGGATGATGCTGAGGAAGCCACAGCTCCCATGATTCACTCCGGGAGCGATTTCGTGGTGACAACCAAGACGATGGAAGCACTGTGACATCAGAATAACTCTAGTCCCTCTGATTTGGGGCATGTCGAGGACATCATGACACGTCACAAAATATCACACTATTTCTCAGAACTGTCTCTTCCTGTGTTTCCTTTTCTAATCAGTGTCTTTAAGTGCTGGACATGGCTTTTGACCACTTTTACTCAAAACCTCATCCCCCCAAAAATCCAAACACAAAAACCTTCCTCATTAAACTCTGCCTCCCCAGCCATTCTGGCTCTCTGCTCGCTAGAGTCCCTGTCCAACGGAAGGGGATCGAGGACAGATTCATGAGAACCCGTGGCCTGGAGCCAGACCGCTCCCGGGAAAAGCCTGCCGTAGTCCCTTGGGAGTGGGCCCACAACCCTGTGGTCTCCTCGTCTTTAAACCAGCCTAATAGTGTCAGCACACCCCGGGGGTCTGCGGTAATGATTCAGGAAAGCAGCTATCAACAAAGCGGGCTTTGGCGTAGAGCGAGTATTTGCAAAGCATCACGTGCGTCTTAGGTCCCCCCTCTCTTCCTTCTGAGGGGTGAACAAATTCCGGCAGGAAGTGGGGAACGGAGGCACGCCCAAAGACAGAGGCAGGGTAACATTTGGGGGGCTGTATAAAATATTACTACTAATATCTTCACGAAATATATGTAGGGGACCCCATGCAGGAAAAATAATCGGGGTGAATTTCAAAAGGGAAGTGACCTTGAGAGAACGAGAACGCTCTCTTGGGCGACCCGCACGCTCTGGGACAGCGTGGGCCTGCAGAGCCCGTTGCCGTATGAAAGTCGGCACCCCCGGGCGCGTGTCCCAAGTCTCAGTGTTTTGTTAAAATTCACGTTGCTTCCCAAAATACTATATTGGAATGACAGTTTGGAGCAAAAAGTCCTTCAATCTTCAGCGTCAGGTGGTATTCGAGCCTGTGTGACGTCCCACTAAATGCAGCCCGATCGCCGGCGAGGACTAAAGTCTCCGACCCGAAGACCATATAACTTCATGGAGGGACAAAACGAGGTTTTTAAGGTCACAGGAATCTGGGCACAAGGGTTAGCATATTTGGGTTAAATTTCCAATGTTTTCGTAACCATTTTTACATGGGTGCCCTAACACCTTGGGTAGAAAATTTGAATGTCTGCTTCCAATTTGCACTAATAAGTGATGGCTCATTAACAACTCCGTGGGAAGACTCCAAAACACACTCGGAGGAGAAAAAGACGTGGATGTGACAGGGAGAATGAAGTCTGTGTCACTCACATGCAGATTCCGCTCCTTGCAAATGAGAAGTTAGAAAACATTTTCAGTAACACATTAGCATAAATAAAAAGAGTCTCATCCATTACGCTTGCTAATGACATTCATAATTTTGTAAAATCATAAAATAAACAGATGTTTCCTTTTTTTTCTCTGCTCACTCCAGAATGTTATTTCTGTTACAATAAGCTTGTTCAAATGCCACCGCCAACGTGACTGGGGACAGGTTAGTTGGTCATTTTAGACCAGCAGAGAATGCAATAAAAGGGAGTAAGAATCCGAAAGGGCTCCTGCAGGTGTTCGGGGTGGCAGCTCTCACTGCGTCGGTAAGCTTGTTCCAAGGGAGCGTGAGAATGTGCCAGAATGTAGTTTCCAGAAATGACTTTTTTAAGGGAGTGACATGTGTGGATTCTGATTGCGACAGTATTCGGAGTTACCTCGGAAGGGGCCGCACGGCCGCGGTCAGACCCCTTACGTCCGTGTAAGCACGTTACTCTCCGTCCGCGGGCGACTCCAGTGACCGGACGGCGGCGGCTCCACGTGGCACGAGCCGGCCCAACGCGCCTCAACATCGGGAGGGCGGGCCGCGGGGCGCCCCTCAGTCCATGACGTCGGCTGGCGTCTCCTTGCCTGACGCACGGCTCTTCCACCTCTTTGCGCCCGGGCCATCGTGTTTCAGGGTAAAATCCAAGAATAGCAAACAAAATGCTCTTTATAACGTAAATTTGAAAAATCGGTGCTTTCTTCCTGGGTCGTTTGAGCGTCCAGAACTGTGTGTGATGCGCCAAGTCCCTCAGCATCTGCACGTACAAGGGCTGTCCGGAACGTCTCCAGCCGTGTGACATGAACCTAGAGGCGCTGCCGGCTGCGTTTCTCCCAGACGGCCCTCCAGTGGCGTAGCACATGCACGTACGACAGAACAGGCATATTCGGATGACATAATAACATGTAAACTAGGTCACTAGAAACTCGTCCCCCCCATCTGCCCGGTCCCCCTCCTATGTGAGAGCCACCATTGTCCCTCAGCATCACCCCCCCCCCGCCCCAGTGCGGTCTCTCATCCCCTCACCGCACGGCAGGCCGCAGGGCGCACGCACGCCCCTCGCTGTCTGCCTGGGCCGCGTACCAGCCCCCCGTGTCTCCGCAGAGCGCGCCCTGCGTGCTGAGCTGCTCCCGGGTCGGTCGCTGGCCCACGTCCCGGCTCCTCTGCAGCTCCCATTCCCAGCTCTGCCCGACGCGGAATTGTACTCGTCTTCTCTGACGCCTCTGACCTCCAGCCCGTCAGCCCAGGTCGTCCCTTCTTCATGGAAAACCTTTCTTCCTGCTGTGGAAACCTCTCAGAGCAGCCCATGGGCCCCTGGGTCCCTCGCATTATGCATGTTTGGTGTCTGCAATCAAAGGCCACACTGGAATGCAACCTTCACTAAGTGGGACCCGAATCTTTTTGATTTCCTCTATCCGACAGGGACCACCAGAATTCCTAACTCAGTGAAAATTCAATTTATGAAATTGGATGAGTTAATAGCTCCAAAGAGAAGATCTTTCTAGTAGGTGATCCACAACTACCTACTGAATAAGTAAATAAAATGTTGTCATTTCTCTCAAGACAAAAAAAAACAAACAAACAAACCACCCTTATTTGGGTAAAAACTGCAACGATACTAAGGGTTCAGGTATGTGTAGTATTAGATTAAACATTTGATGGGAAGTAAAAGCCAGCAATAGTAAGCCATTACCTGTGATTAACCTTATTTCCCAATAATATTTAGACTTTTAAGGGCCACATTCTTTGCATTAAAATCAGGACATGCTCTCTGACCAAAGAAAGTGTAATAAAATAAAATAAAATGAAAGCAGTTTTAAGGAGGAAGAATTTTATGGCCAAGTGATGCAGATACTGTACTTCGAAAGTAAAGTAAAACGCTGTGTCTTATTTCCCATCATCTGGGTTAAAGGTCATTGGCATTCCTGATGTTTCATTCCATTTGTTTATTCTTCCACCTTTGATATTATAATCTCACCCCCTCAAAGCTCATTTATTATTTATTATGTGCAATCAGCGTTTCTGCAAATGCACCTACCTATGGGGAATCAGTTTCTTTTAAAAAGTGTAAAAAGATTCTCTGGAATGTTTAAATGTCATTCTTCCATTTCAAAGTGCGAAATTCATGAAACAAGATAGTCACCTTTTTTTCATAAACATAAAAATTTAATAACTTTCCTTTCCGAGCAATTAAAATAGACTCCTGATTGCGTTTCTCTTGGGAAACAGAATCCGGATTGTTCCAGCATGTGCTTGCAATCGTGCTAATCTAGGAAAACAGGCATTAATTGATTTATAAATAGGTGGTCACTTGTCATTTCGCCTTTAGGTACAAATTCACTAAGGTCAGTATTTGGTTATCCTCCAGGAACAGGGAGGAAATGTCAGTTATTTGTGCAGTAGTTATCGTTTCTTTTAATTCTATGGAAGGTATTTTGCAATTTTATGAAAACAGCTTGATTTCCGCTCTCTGCTTTGTCTTTTCTCATGTTGTGTTTTATGGTTTGTAATAATTTAGAGGACAATTTTTTAAATAAGCAACATATTATTTTCAGCAAGAAGGCCGCGCTGGGCGAACGGAAATTACTTGATGGCTCGGTTCTTTAAAGCAGGGACTCGGGATCGAACGGAGGGAAAGGCCACATGAACACGTCCTGGGAGCTGCTTTGGAAAGTTCCGGGCTTGGCCACTTCGTCACCATCTACCACGACGAATGACAGTCTCCGAGAGTCAAGTGTCCTTCTAGGGATCTCCTCAGCACGGCGCCTGAGCTTAGCAGGGTAGAGCCCTGGCCAAACTGCCCCGTGAGCTTCTGCTCCGGTTCCCCACTTGACCTCTCAAACCTTGACTTAGAGCAGGACGGCCATCCCACCTGTTCTGGGGTTTGCGTAAGACTGGGGTGTACGCGGCCGGCCTCTTCGTCAACTCTCAATGAGAAGAGGTCACACTGTTGATGATGGAAACAACCCTTCTCTTTCTAAGAAATGACAAAATTCCAGATTTGGACAATCTCATGACTACGGCGTGGTAATAAGAACCCAAATTCTAAATGGAAGAATTCTTTTTATTTTTTTAATGTGCACCCCCAAAGAAGGCATCATGAAATCTCATTTTCTTTCTTCCCAAGGGGAAGACGGTGTTGCTCATGTCCCTAGGTGAGCATGGTTGGGGACACCAGTGATTCGTGTGAAGGAGACCAGGTCATAGAGAAGAAAGCTGACAGGTGGGCCAAAGCGTTGTGGCTGCGGACAGAAAAGGAAAAATCTGGAGACAGCAGCCCGTACTTCTGTTTGACAGACTGGGCCCCGGGAGTCTAGTCCTCACTTCCTCTGTAAAGTCGCCAGGCCCCAGGGGACTGGGAGGGGTGCACTGCCTTGCTGTCACCCTGAGAGCGTGGTAGGTGGGAGTCCCCAGAGTCCATACCCGACACGACGCCCTATGACCTAGTTAGCCATGATGTTATTGGGGTTTTCTTCCAGTTTTGTTTTTTTTTTAATTGTTAAATGTATTGGGGTGACATTGCTTAGTAAAAATGACACAGGTCCCAGGTGTACAGCTCTACAGCGCAACGTCTGTGTGTTGTGTATGTGCTCACCACCCAGAGTGAGATCTCCTTCCATCACCGTGTATTTGTGTCCCTGTCCCTTCTCCCCCCTTCCTCTCAGGTAACCACTAAGCTACTGACAGTGTCCGTGAGTTTTTGTTTCTTTGTTGCGTTCAGCTTTGTGTTCCACATATGAGTGAGGTCACGCGATTCTTGGTGTTTCCTGTCTGGCTTATTTCACTTTGCACGATGGTCTCAGGGTCCATCCATGTTGTCATAAATGGCCGTATTTTGTCTTTTCTTATGGCTGAGTGATACTCCATCGTGTGTATGCACCCCAGCTTCTTTATCCAGTCCTCTATCGAAGGGCACCTGGCTGTTCCCCTGATTTTAGCCATTATCCTTTAAGAAGACATTTCAGTTGTTTTCAGTTGTGAATCAGGTTGTCCTATCCTCCTTCAACACAGGTGCAGGTTTTCTCTACGGAAGAAACTGAGAAATAGAATTGCTGAGTTATTAAATATTCATGTTTTGATTTCACTGAATGCTATCAAATTTATTCCAAACAGCTGCAAAATTTAAAATATCAACAGCTTGGATAAAATTGAAATTACTCATTTTACAAAAGATAAGATACAAATAGTCAATGATGATAATTTTAAATCAAGATACTAATCCTTAGTCTGTAATGTTAATATATTGTATATTCTCTTGATTTTCTAAGTATTGATTGAATTTGTGTCTTCTCACAGAAGCTTAAACTTTTTAATTTAGCACAGTCAAGATTTCCAATTATTTTGTCACATGCTTAATTTGTATTGTTTACAAATGCATCCTGTCGCCCATAAATATGAACATACTATTGTATATAGTTTGGTAATATTTTATGGTCTTGTAGAATTCTTCACATTTTCACATTTAACACATCACTGTATCTATTTTTAACCCGGAAGGTATAATGTAGAGAATCGAAGTATATTCTTTTCCATTGGCCTTACCTTTTCTATGAAATATAAATTTTCGCCCACAGAATCAAAACACAGATCTACATGTATATAGTTATACGCACTTACACTGCTGCCTTGGGTATGCTGACGGTCCGTCTCCATGCCTGTATTAAATGCCCGCCCGTACATCACGTTGCACACGGCACTTAAAGCAGAGGGCTCAATGTCATTAGCCTGCAAGGTTGTGACAAATGCAATGTCCTTTGCAACCTGGGAGAAGTTTAATCCGCATTTGAATTGTGCCTCCCCGGACTCGGACTCGGAGGCCCCGGCACCTTTCAAACCAGCCGCTGTGGTGCAGCTTGGCTCTTTCCCGTGCTTTGAGCTGACTCATCCCGCATATGTCCCAGAATTAATAGTCCTCAGGGAGCTGACAGGGGCCGGAAGAGAGAGGCGGTGATTTCCAAGATTTAGTTTCCTGTTTGATAACCTTATCGCTGTGCCACCAGATGCTACAGTCATCATTTTCTTTGCTGAAGCAGCTGCAGTGTTCTGCGGAATACCTAATTGGTCATCATGAGGGCCATATTCCTGTCAGCTGCAGGGAGAGTCATTGAAATTGAATTAAATAAGAACTGGATTATTGCTACACGGGGCCCTTGGAAGCACTGAGCACTTTTAATGGACTTGGAACCGACAAGCAAGAAAACAGCCAAACATACCCAAATTTGTGTCTGTTCCTCCTCCTTAATGCTCCAAGAACGGCAAAACCAAGTCCGGGTTCCAGTGTTAAAGCTGATTACACTGGGGCTCCCTGGTGGTGCGGCGGCCGGGCTTGGGCGCTCCCAACGCCGTGGCCCGGGTTCGATTCCCAGCCAGGGAGCTACCCCCCGCCACACACAAACACACACACACACAATTGATTACACGTAAAAACTGGCTTTCAAGCTTGTATCGAAATGTGGGTTTAAAAATAAACCTGAAGGACAATGAAATTCATGGGAAGATAACTAAAACGCACCAGCACATTGGAGAGGAAGGAAAATAAATTAACCTCTTCCGAATGCATTTCAACTGTTAAGCCCCGTACTAGGATTTTCAGCAAAATATTTTATTTTTATGCTCAGAGGAATCAGACACAATAAAATAGAAGATTTTGCTATATACTCTTAAGAATGAAAACTAATACAAACTATTACTTAAGAAATTTGTGATTGACTTTTATTTCATTTTTACCAAATTCTAAAGAGAATGTTCTTTTGAGAATAACCATTTCGACAGTCATGATTTCTGAATAGTTATGTAAACCCTTCTTCTCAGGTTTTCTGACTTGCTTCATAAGAATCAGTTGCAGCATAAATAGATTTTTCTATCCTACAAGACAGTCTGTAAATAGATTTTGCCTAGGCAGAGGTAAACATCTGGTGTCTCTAACATTATGCTGCATTTCTGGTTTACTAAAATGCATTTACTCTATAAAAGTGAATTTAAAAAGCAACAGATAAGATTTAGAAGGTTTTAAAAATAATGAATGCAGAAAATGTGTGCTCGTGCATATGCCCTTTGTACAGAGGGTTTGGAGAAGCCGTCCTACCAAAAGTGGGAGACTGTCTTTTGAAATAAAATACTAACCCTTTTCTCATCATTGAAGAAAAAAACATAACTTCCCATGTAAGTGTCCTGCAATAGTTCTAGTCCCCACAAAATGGCCCATGGTTTAGGGTGAAGGCTGGCTCCCAGAAATGACATTTAGATAGACGGCTAAACCGAGCAACTCAATCTTCACCCACACCTCCAGGAAAAAGTAAAATGATCACGTTTTTTCTGCTTCGATGATGAGTACAACCATCAGACCAAGTCAGCATAAGGAATTCCCTGGGAGATACTATTGAAAGCATTTAAACTTGGTCATTAAGATTTTTAATAGATGCTATTGCTTGCAAAAATAACCTTTACGTGACCTTAAGAATGACACATCATAGAAAATATTACTTGAGAAATTTGCAATTGACTTTTATTTCATGGTTTGTTTGTTTTTTTTCTGAATTCTCAAGAGCATTGTTTTGGCAGGAGAAGGAATAGCTGGATCTACTCTGGTGATTTTTGAATAGATATCAGAGGAACTGACTTAGCAGAGGGGCTCGCCAAAGCAGAACCCCCCCGCCCCGGCCTCGCCTTCCCTTGGAACGACGAACTCTCCATCGTCAGAGCCCCCTGGGTTCAGAAGCCTGGGGGTGCCGTAACGACCCCGGCGGAGCCTGTTACTCCTGCACGTGCTGCTACCGCCGCCTCCGTAACGTCTACGACGGTGTTTTGTTTTGTTTTCACGTGAAGTGTTACAGCAGAACCCCGAACCACGATGTCCTCACGTCACCCTCATCTCCTCATCCAGCCGGCTCACGTTTAAAGCCCAGGCCACCCCTAGTTCTCGCACGCCTGCTCGGAAGCACGGGTGACACGAAACAGTCTCCTCAGTGGGGGCACAGGCACGACTCAAACTTCACTGAGGTTGCTGCGAGTATTTCCCCCCTAGCTGCCCACACAGAGGGGCTTTATTCTTCAATACGAACACAGTTTCATTCACATTTGAATTACATGTTTCCTAGATGTAGCAGCTATTTTTAACCCTCATGATTCTGTTTATTCTCTTCCTTCAGCTTACGATTCCCTTCCAACCACCATCTCTATGGTTTAAAACCCCAGAGACACCCCACTGAGTGATTTCAGGTGACATATCTACAGGTACACCTACCTGCAAAACACACACAATGAGCATCCGTCCTTATTTTTGCTGCTCTCATAACATTGTTTGTTTTGTTTTGTTTTGTTTGAGAATGTTGCTACAGTCCAAAGAAAAAGCATTTTGATTCAGATACTTCTTTTAACCCTTGGATTTTTAACTACTAGCCAGAAACAAAGCTGACCTTAAATAAATATCTGCTGAGTGATTAAATAAGTGATGATTAGTAAAAATACAAACTACTTATTGAATTATGAAGACTTGCTTAAACATGATAACAGATGAGCATCCTTAATTTATAAAGGAAAATTACAAATATAAACTGGAGCATACCCGAAACGAAAATGAAGAGGCCGTATGCAATAGAAAAACATATGGCTAGTAAAATTTAAAAAAAAAAAATTAACTTCAATAGCAGTGAATCAGATGGACGTTTGAAACAATGACACAGCACATTTTATTTACTGCATCGACAGAGCTGTAAGGTGCAGCTGAGAGGGAGTGTGTTCACACACCGCACACCGCTCGGCGGGCGAGCCGACTGCTACGATCTCTCCGGGAAGCCACGTGGAAGGAAGTCTAGAACCTTCCTTGTAAGGAAGCATTTTTCTTAGTGCAGTGGTCGCGTTGCAAGAATCCTGTCCCTGAAATCCTCGATGGGACTGTTGAATATTTTTACACATTTAAAAGGAAAGTTTAACGATGATTATCTCCTGGTGTGAGGACGACAGATAACGTTTTCATCTTCCACCGTCTTATGTATTTTTCATGATTGATTATTTAAATTTTGCATTCAGAACATAACTATGACTGAAAAGACGATGGAGGGGTTTTCTTATTGCTCATATTTATTGAAATGAATAATAATGCAAAGAAAAAAGTAGAGATAAAAGGGGAAGATAATGCCAAACTCATTGATCAGCATGATAAAGTCTACTTAACACGGGCGATGGGAATAGAATGACTAATTCAACACAAACTGCCCACTTTAAAAGACTTTCTCTGCCAAGGACATATATTTAATTACTTGGTGTGAAAATTAAGGTTATGAGACTTCGTGTAATGAATGTTTATGTGACACATGAAATATATTTTTTTTCTTTATTAGGTCTGAATATAAGGCTACAATGTTCCCATAATGTTTAGCTGGCCATAAAATCCTATTTCTAGTCGTTCCACTTTTGTTAGACCTGGCATTTTGCAGACATATATGCTCTATTAGACACGCTGGGGTTTAAATAAAAATAGGACAGTATTGAACAGCGTTTCCATTTTCAGCTGGTTATAAATCCTCGAGAATCTCCTCTGCGTTTTACTGCTGTTCTCATAAAATGAATTGTATATAAATTTCCTTCCCAGCGCTATGATTTCAGTTGCCCTATTAATAGAATTAATGCCCTTCGCATTAGCAAATCAGGCTGCTTAAATAGTTGCTAAATATTTAATTTAGGCCTTGCTTAACGACGGGATTTGTAAAAATAGAGTGCTTTAGAAATGCACCTGTCTTTCCTCCACACTGCTGGCTTTTTGTGCAAAATAGATGCTTCTCGATGGAGTAGAAACAGTCCTTCGAGCTCAAACACAGTGTCGATGCGCATGCCGGCAGGAGACTGAGTGGGACTGTCAGGGATCGCCATGGAAACACGTACGACCGGACGCTGAGTGGAAACCGGGGTCCATTTGCTCTAATGGCCACTGCAGACGCAGACTCAGCTCAGAGCATGTGTGTGGCTACGTCTGCGATTAGTGTGTTTGCTGACGATTAATTTATATATGGGGCTATTGAGAAAAAGAAAACCTTTTTTTCCCCAGAAAACACTGAAATCAAGGCTTGCGTATTTATCGGTTCCAAGAAAGCTCTTGCGATGGTCCAGGGAGCCCCTGCCCGGCCGTTAAAACCCCAGAACGTAAAGCAGACCCATAAGCAATTAAAACACAAACACACACACACACACAAAAGCGCAAGGTGGGGAGGAGCCATTCCTCGGCCTTCACACCAGGACCGTCCCCTTGGGGTCTCCCAGGAGGCGTCCTCAGCTGATGGGGACAGAAGTCCCTCCTCTCGGGCCCTGCCCCAGCACCGGGGCTTCGGGTACAGCGCGCAGCGCTCTGCGGAGACCGTGCGGGCAGCACCGTGGAGATGAATCCGAGGACTCGGCTCACCACCGTGCAGCCACGACCGAAATTCCGGAAACACGCAGACGCGTGGGCCCATGTGAGCTGTGGCGGTGGCTGTCCTTACCCAGTGGATGAAAGGGGCCCTGGGTCCCTCAGTCAAACAGCTCCAGCTCAGCTCAGCTACGTTTCCCTTCCTGTGACATCACAAAGTTCCCAAAAGAAATAATGAACTTGGATGCGCTAATGTAACAACAATAGAGTGTGACAATAGAATACGATCCGTGGCCTTTGGCAGCCACTATCACTAAGACAGCTGTAGGAGCTTCATTAATTCATCGTGTTACTTAACTAGCCCTCCCCCCACATGCGGGACAGAGCCCTCATCGCAAGGCGGTTTCCGGAGTGTGAAGACACGACTTGGCGGGAGCCCACTTCAAGCCCCCTCGCCCACGCGGGCACGGAGGTGGACAGTTGACACCAGACCTTTAAACCGGTGAGCGAGGTGCGTGCCCTAGAGGAGGAGACCAGGAGGGGAGATGCCCCCCGACGGGCATGCCCTGTGCTGCTCCCATCCCGGAGCCAGAACGGCGTGATCCGGTGTCGTGGCGGCACGCACCTGCTCAGGTGGGCACCGTGATGGGGCGGGCAGGTAAGGCTTTCCTTTCCTCCCGACAGCCAGCTTCTTGTGCAGCCCGTGGGTGTCACGGGTCGTTATTATTCATTAATTAAAAAACTGTTTACCTGATGCTTGCATGAGCCAGGCTTCATTCCAGGAGGAAGTATGTACAAGAGGGGACGGACTCAAAAAAAACCGGAATTTGTTTATAAAAAAACGTGCATTTATTCTTACACGTGCCAGCTTCGGTCGCCTGCAGAGCACTCCCCTTTGGATGCAACGTGCCCACCGAGACGCGTGTCTCACGGCTCAGCACGGCCTTGGAACTCACCAGTGTGGGTGCTGTTTGGTGCGTCTGCTGTTTTCGGTGTCCCCTCTTCCACCTCGGCAAACCGTTTCCCTTAGAGGACATTTGTCATCCGGGGAAACAAAAGGAAGTCACTCAGGGTGGGGGTCGGATGACCAGGGCAGGTGCGGCCCGGGGCTCAGGCCGTTTGGGGTCAGAACCTGCTGAGCACTCAGCGCGGGGTGGGCAGGGGCGTCGTCACGCTGCACGGTGTCCGTGTCCATCACCGTCATGACATGGGCACACGCGGTGACAGAGTCTCCAAAACAACTCACCGACGCCACACGCAGCCTCTCACCACCACGCCCGCGGGTGCCCGGATGCAGACGGTTCTAGAACACTCCCCCAGCGGGGGGGCCTGTGCCCACGGGGCCTGTGCCCACGGGGCGCCCTCCGGAAGGCCGTTCCCGGTTTCCTGGGTGCTCATCACGCCGCTGAAAGGCTGCGTCTGTAAGAGGACGTCGGCCCCCGTGTGGGTCTGCGGCCCGGAGTGACATTGTCCAATGCCCTCGGGTAGGGGTGCAGCACGGGAGAGCAGCTTCGAGTTTATGTTCAGGACAGAGTTTTACTGACAGCCGTTTCCTAATTTCCCCGGCCACTTAGGGACAGACGGGGAACGGACGGTTATTAGTTTCTAAAAATGAGAAACGTGGGGCTTTGGCCTTAAAATATTCATTTATAGCACGGAAGTCCCCCCCGCGGAAACGTCATCCGCGAAGCGGGTTTCTGGGTGGCAAACGTCGCAGAGGAAGGCAGCCCGTGCCGCCACGACGCCTCCGGCCGGGCAGGCTGCCTGGGACTCGTTTCCTTTAAGACGTTCTGGACTTGACCCTGAACCTGCGCGCGCAGCTTCAAGGGTTCCGCGGGGTCACCGGGGGGAGGAGCATGCGTGCCCTCCCTCGGCGACTGCGAGTTTGCACAACGACCTTCGTTGCCTGAGCCCACAGCGCGGGGTCTGCCCGCGAGCCACCCTGAGCCACCGCCTGGGCACTGTTATCAGAGACGTCATTTGCCCGACGTGGTGTGGACCCGCCGGTGGTCTACACCCCCGTAGACGGGGTCCCCTCTCATCAGCAGACCTTTCCGTCACGTGATCTCTCGTATAACCCGGACGATTACATCCTTTCGACATTGTCTAGGTGGTTTCCGTGGTGACAAAGGGCCTTAGCACGTATTTCAGCTCGTTCACGTGTGTGGGAGGAGCCTCCAGTCTTGGGTCACCTCATCCGGAAATTCTCTGAGCTGGTTCCAAGGGGAAGGCTCCCAACACAGAGAGACCGGTGCATCACAGAACCTTCTAGGTAGTTGAAGAGAACCATTCAGCATGACGCGTGCTTTTATGGACAGCCCTGACCTTGCCGGAGTCCATCCCAACACAGCCTGCAGGAGCGAGCTCTCCTGGTCCCCGAGAAGGCCGATCCGGCGGGGCGGTGCCGTGCGTGGGGCGGACCCTGTGCACGTGCCATGCCACCACTGAGTCAC
>PVJL010014363.1:0-28349 GCA_004026885.1 Lyroderma lyra | reverse complement strand
ATTGGGAATGGAGCTACCATTTGACCCAGCAATCCCCCTTCTGGGGATCTACCCAAAGAACTTGAAAACCTTTGTCCGCAAAGACTTATGTACCCCAGTGTTCATTGCAGCGCTGTTCACAGTGGCCAAAACATGGAAACAACCAAAGTGCCCTGCGACAGATGACTGGATAAAGAAGCTGTGGTACATTTACACAATGTAGTATTACTCAGCTGTAAGAAAAGATGAAATATTGCCATTTGCGACAAAATGGATGGACCTGGAGATCATCATGCTAAGTGAAATAAGCCAGACAGAAAAAACAAAGAACTGCATGACCTCACTCATATGCAGAATATAAAACTGAAAGCAAAGAAAAAAAGAAATGAACAAACAAATAACCCATGGACACAATCAATAGTTTAATGTTTATTTGGGGACGAGTGGGTTAGGGAGGGGGGAAAGAGGAGGGGGTGGGAGAGGAGGGGGGGAAGCTAAATATAAGGTGATGGAAAGAGAAGTCACATTAGGTGGTGAACTTACTATACATCAAGTTGACAATGCACTGTAGATTTGTATGCCTGAAACCTATGTTATCCTTGCTAACAGATGTCACCCCAATAAGTCTAACAATAAAAATGAATTTAAAAAAAAATAAATAAAACTAAACAATAGATATTATATGTAGTATGCAAAATACATTTTAAAAATAAGAGAAGATAGAAAAAAGAACAAATTTATTGAGCATAGAAAAGAAAATTGATTGCAACCATTTCCCTGAAAAATTAAGAGCTGCTAGAGACTTATACACAGGCATGTCTAACTTTAGTATATATTCTAGAAATGTTTATGTTATTCATTTTTTTAAATCTCCAAACTCATTTCATATACACAAAGGCATGTAATATAGAAATAAAGATTTCTTGATATTGGGAGAAATCTTTTCTAAAAAATTTGAGATGGATTAATTTATGTTTTAAAAATGTGTATTTTTAGTATATATGCTGCTGAAGCATGCACAGAAAAAAGTGTATTTTTGAAGAAAAAAAATAAATGCTAAAAGGTAATTTAAAAAATAATTATAATTATATAAACATATTGCAAAAATAGGTAAAGGAAAAGAATGTACAAGTATAAGACATAAGAGAACTAAAATAAAACCCCATCTTCCTTAAAAGGAATAAATATCAAAAATTTTAAATAGTAATGTCAACATATTATGAAAAATAGGAAGATAATTGAAAAGTGGGCAGAAGAACTAAACAGACACTTCTCCCACGAAGAAATACAAATGGCCAGCAGACATATGAAAAAATGCTCATCCTCATTAGCTATCAGGGAAATGCAAATCAAAACCACAATGAGATCCCACCTCACACCTGCGAGAATGGCTGTTATCAACAAGACAAGGAATAACAAGTGCTGGAGAGGGTGTGGAGAAAAAGGAACTCTGGTACACTGCTGGTGGGAGTACAAACTGGTACAACCACTGTGGAAGGCAGTGTGGAGGTTCCTCAGAAAATTGGGAATGGAGCTACCATTTGACCCAGCAATCCCCCTTCTGGGGATCTACTCAAAAGACTTGAAAACCTTTGTCTGCAAAGACTTATGTACCCCAATGTTCATCCAGCGCTGTTCACAGTGGCCAAAACATGGAAACAACCAAAGTGCCCTGCGACAGATGACTGGATAAAGAAGCTGTGGTACATATACACAATGGAAACTTACTCAGTAAGAAAAGATGAAATATTGCCATTTGCAACAACATGGATGGACCTGGAGATCATCATGCTTAGTGAAATAAGCCAGACAGAAAAAACAAAGAACTGCATGACTTCACTCATATGCGGAATATAAAACTGAAAGCAAAGAAAAAAGAAATGAACAAACAAATAACCCATGGACACAATTAATAGTTTAATGTTTATTTGGGGACGAGTGGGTTAGGGAGGGGAGAAAGGGGAGGGGGTGGGAGAGGAGGGGGGGAAGCTAAATATAAGGGGATGGAAAGAAAAGTCACATTAGGTGGTGAACTTATTATACATCATGTTGACAATGCACTGTAGAATTGTATGCCTGAAACCTATGTAATCCTTGCTAACAGATGTCACCCCAACAAGTCTAACAATAAAAATGAATATTTAAAAAAAATAGGAAGATAAAAGAAAACTTTTAAAAGAGTTAAGTGCTGCCTCTGTAAATTAGAAATTAGGGGCTGAAGAGGGTAGAGCAGGGAACTGCTGGGGGTTTTTTTACTATAAACCTTGAAGTACTTTTTGACTTTTTAAACTATGAGCTTGTATTGCTTTGATGAAAATAAAAATTAAATTAAAAGAAACTTAAGAGTTTATTCTGGCTCTACCACTTAAACATTGGTAAATTATCTTACCTCTCTAAGCCTGTGTTCAATGATAATATTAAAACCAACCTGTATAGGGTAGCAAGAGTTGATTGTTACATTTTCAGGAATTCTGCAAGCCACTGTTATACACAGTCATTATTAAAAATTAAATCATTTAAAAATTAAAAAATTTAATCACTTCAATGCACAATTAAATAAATTATATTAAACACTCAAATTCATTAAAATTTATTTTATTTTATGCTTTTTAAGTTATTTACATCTATTGTATTTATATAGTAGGAATACTTTGTGCCACTGCACATGTCTTTCAAACTACGCATTCAGTATGTCACACTGGTAGCTTAAAGTCAACCACAGTGGGATTATTAATATTTATACATCAGAAATCAGGAAACACTACAAATTAGAGCTTGATTTATTGTTGCATTGATTACCTACCAGGAATCAGTAAACTATGACCCTCTGCCTGTTTTTGTATAGTGCAAAGAATGGTTTTTATATTTTTAAATGGATGGAAGCACACACACACAAAAAGATTATGCAACAGAGACCACATGTGGCCTACAAAGCCTAAAGTGTTTACTATTTGACTCTACAGAAAAAGTGTGCCCACTCCTGATCTAAACTTAAGAAAGTGACGGAGAAAATAATTAATTCAGTGTAATAATTTCAACTCCATGGCTGCAGCTTTTACTGTAATAAATTACATAGTGTTCAAAAACAAATACATCTTCTTCATCAAATTTGTTCTTCCTATCTGTTCTATCCTATTAAAGGGGATCATGATACATTTGTCAAAACTCATGGACCCATACACCAAATAGAATAAATTTTACTATATGTAATTTTTAAACATTTATTTAAATCGCATGTAGAACTTTTAAAACGAAGATGTCTGGGTCCAACTCCCTAGAGATTCTGATTCAGTTGATCCAGAATGAGACTAGGACATCTTTGGCGTTTTGTTTTGTTTTGTTTAACACAACTGCTAATTTTGATTTAAAAAAACAAAAAACAAAGAACACCTACGATGAGAACACCTACGATGAGAGCATGTTCCCAATCCCACACATGTGCTGACTTCTATCTCTGCAGCTTTCCTGCTTACTCCAATACTCCTATTCTTTCACCTCTAGGAGGGCTGCAATTCCCCCAACGCATTACTTTCTATACAATCCTGATCTTCACTCCCACTCCATCTCAGTTAATACCCCTCCATATCCTGTCCCTCTTATTCTCCCAACTGCAACTGCCTGGCAAGACCCCAACCATAATTCAATCTGTCTTCATGCTTTTTCTGCTCCCTCTTTAGGCTGCTAGAGGGGGAAAAAAGCTACATCATCCTCAATTTGGTTTCACTAGTAATAATCTCCTATGTCAAGGACCTCAACACAATCCAAAAATCTTTCCCTAGATTTCACTTTCTTCTATTCCTCACTATGCCTACCTCAAACTTTCTCGACTTTCCTCAAGCATCATATTCCACCTCTTCTCACTCATTTTTGGTAGACCCCAATTTCACCTCCTATGTAACAGAGAAAATAAAGACTGTGAGCAGAGCTACTTCAGTCTTCTACATTCATTTCTCCTTATCAAATTAGTCCCTCTACCAAATGCTCTGGATCACATCTCCTTTTACCACCAGAGGGACTACAATCCTCCTGTACCCTACTCCTACTCTCCAGCCTCTCCTGCTTTAACTGGCTCCTTTCCTACAAGCTTGTAAATATGTCCAAATCACTCAACTACAGGTCCCCTGATAGAAGTGGTTCTTTTGAGTTATAATCTTTTGAAGAGCTGATGAAAACTTCAAGGCTTCTCTCCCAACAAAATGTACATACATACACAGTTTGCATATAATAGTGAGGAACGGTGGGGTCCATAAATCCCGTTTAAGAATCCATACCCTATAACTTCCTTTCTACCTAAGTTTTTCAAAAAGCTGTACTCTGCTCTCTCTCCACTTAAATTCTATTGCAGTCCTACCTCACAACTTCACAACTCCACTGAAACCATTCTTGCCAGGATCAGTGATCATGTTGCTCAATTCAGGTGACACTTTTCAGTCCTTACCTGCACCATTTGATACTGCTAATAATTCTCTACTTTTTGAAACACACTCTTTACTCAGACTCTGAGATCTTACGTTCTTCTATACATTTTCTACCTCTCTGGCCCCTCTTTCTGTATCTGTCATAGGTTCCTTTTCCCAGGCCAGTTGAGGTATCACCAGGGATCTATCTTTGAATGCCTCCTTAATCCACCTAACTGCTTCTTTGGGTTTTTACTTTTTTTCCGTGAAGCTCCTGTGTATCTGAGTAATAAATCTTTTGTCTTGTTAATGTAGCATTTGTCAGTTTAATTTACAAGTCCCAGTAACTGAACATATGAGGAAAGAGGAAAAGTTCTTTTCCTCCCCTACACTCAGCAAAGGTAACATAGTACCCACAAAAAATATTTATTAGCCATTCACAGGATATTTCAGTTATCACTAAACCAGACCTAAGTAAAACATCCAGAACCAAAATGACAAATATAAAACAGTCATCTCTGTATTAGGAAAAAAGCCCCTCACACTTTTGACTTGGTTACTGGTAGTTTAGTCTAAGTAGAGATGGTAAACTACTAATCAGAAATTTGTCTTTAATTTCATAAAGAAATGGAAGAAATAAAGAAATCACTACTAAACCCCTGTTTCCTTTTCACAGTTGGGTCATTAAGTTACATTTAGTTACTGGTTCTGATTAATCAACTAAAAAGAAAAGGAATTTGCAATACTCTCTTAACATCTCCCTTTCTCACTCAACTTCTTACATTTTAAAAAAAATTCTTAATATTTACCCCCCAAATAGTAAATCTTAATCTTCTACAAATATCCATGACATATAGATCCTTTCAAACAGAGCTTGTGGGACAAAACCAGGAACTCTTAATGCTATGACTAAAGACTGAAGTTCTCCATACAATGTAAGTCACTCAACAGTGCTGTTTCCCTGAGGAGATACAAGATTTAGCAGGAAAGTTAAAAAAAAAAAAATCCTTGATGTAAAACTTTCCAGTTTAAGAAAAGTGTTCCTTCATATAAAACCTTGCTATATGGTATTGAGGGTATTATCTTGTTAAATATTGACAAAGGCAAATGATTTCTCAAAGACACAAGACAAACCTGAAATATTTCATCAGATGATAAATTCTAACTTCCTGAACAAAAAGTTTTAACCATGGTATTCTGCCCACATTAGTAGAAAGGTATTCTGAATTTCTGAAAACATTCAACCAGCTTTTACTAATCACTGCTGAGGAATCAGGGAATAAGAAAAAATTCCCAGTACATACATCTGTGAATAACCAGAAATTATACAAGGTTTTAAATACGGAAATAATAAAACTACACAATTTTGTTAAAATATATTTCCTAAACTCACAAATCTAGTTTATTTTAGAGGAAGGAAAAATAAAAAGAATTAGAACTGCCCTGGGTGTTTTAATATCATCTTAGATATAGAAAAATGCTTAGAAAAAAGACTGGGTGATCAGGCTATCTAGAGAAAAAAAAACAATTATCTTCTGGGGAAAGAAATTTTTTTATTTAAATTAAATCTTTAGCTTTTTGAAATCCTAAAAATAAAATTATGGAAACAGAAGGAGAGAAACAAAAACAAAATTTCATTTTTCTTAAAGGAAAACAATTGACAGCTTTAACCAACTTCTTTTTAAAAGATAATGATTCAACCAAATTTCCCCTTAGCAGCAGTGAGCTGCCACATTCAAATCCAGACTTCACCAATTATTTGGCTTGCAGCATTGAATTACAGAACAATTTTGCTCATGCATGAACAAATACTATTTTTCCCCACTGAAATGGTTTATCTGTAGCGTGCTCATTAGTAACACTAGCCCTTTCCTATGTCCCAACAACCAACTTGCTTTGTGAGCTAAATCCCAATCCCAAATCAGTTGTTGCTGGCAAAACTAATCTCTGAATGAAAACAGTACAACAGCCAATCAGAACACAGAATTTAGATCGAATGTTACTGATGATGAGACAAAAAACTGCAGTTTCCAGCAGGTAGCTTTAGCTGAGCTTCTTGGCTCAGCAAAATTGAAAATATAATCTTATCTTTGGAGACATATGTGATATTTTCTTTAAATTATATTGCTAATTTTTCCTTTGAAATGTTTTTCCAAAAGACTGTCTCAACCAAAACAAAGATTTCAACAATTAGGAGACATAACAATTAATTAAAAGCTGAAACATTTAGGTTGAAATAGTAATATGATTTTCCCTCTCTCTGTGCCTTTCCCCAAGCTATAGACAAATAATTCCTTCAGATTTCAATTTATTTTGAAACTGTCTTTTTTTTTTGCCCATTCACATGATATAATTTAGGTAAAGAGCAGTTTCTTCAGTTAAAGTTAACTGCTTTGAACATTCCAAAAATGCTAATAATAATAATAATTTCCTTCTGATAGCAATGAATTTATTATTTTTTCAAGTACTTCTCCAATTGGACAATAGGATGATTAAGGCATTATAAGTTTTAGACATACTCCGTTCAAGTAAAAAGAATACTGTTTCTTAGCATTGTTCACAAACACAGATGAAACTGAAACAATTTTTTAAACCTATCATTTTTACAGATTACTAATTACTGTTGAATGAAAGCTACTGATCTAAAACAAAATCTAGCTCACATATAACCTACCAATGTAACTCTGGGCACTTCTCTTAAACTCTCTTATCTGCTGACCTACAAAATATTTGACTAGATCTAAATAGTGCCTCCTCTCTCTAAATTTTTGGGCCCTGGTATTTGACCATCCAAGAGAGATAGTATCCTAGGCAGATTTCACTGGAATATCAGAAATTTCATTAAAATTTTACTGGATACAAGTCATGATCCCATCTGATAAGTTAAATGCAATTATGAAGACCACAATGTATTTCTGGGTGTTTATAAAAAGACTAACCAGAACCAAAAATATATCATTAATGTTGTTTTTAAGTGAATAACAAAACTGAAGAAAACTAAAATTACATGTTCAAATGGGGAGAGTAGCAAAACAGAGGAGGGAACACTTTTCAACTCATTGTAACTCTGATACCAATATCAGAAAAAGACAACACAAGAAAACTATAAACCAATATCCCTTAAGAACACAGACACCAAAATCCTCAACAAAAGACTAGCAAATTGACTCCAGCAACACATAAAAAGGATTATATACTACAACCAAGTGAGATTTATTCCAGGAAGGCAAGGTTGGTTCAACAAACAAAAATCAACATAATATACCATATTATTAGAATAAAGGTTTGATCATTACAATAGATGCAGAAAAAAATCTGACAAAATCAAACACCCTTTCATAATAAAAAACACTCAACAAACTAGAAATTGAAGGGAATTTCCTCAATCTGATAAAAAGCATCTAGAAAAACCTACAGCTAGGGAGTTCCCTGATGGTGTAGTGGCTTAAGGCTTTGGCGCTGGCGCTGTCAGTGCTGCGGCCTGGGTTCGATTCCCAGTCAGGGAACTACCCACATATCAAAAAGCAAAAAAAACACAAACAAACAAACAAAAAAATCTACAGCTAACATCATACTTAATAATGGAAGATTAAATGCTTTTTAAGATCAGAAATAATACAAAAGATATTTTGTATTGCCACTTCTACTCAACACTATACTAGAGGTTCTATCCAGAGCAATTAGGGAAGTAAAATGAGTAAAAGATATCCAGGCTAGAAAGAAAGAAGTAAAACTATCTCTATCTCTACTTGCATATAGAAAACTGTAAGGACTACACACATGCAATAACTATTAGAGCTAATAAGTTCAACAAGATTGCAAGATATAAGATCAATATATAAAAATTAACTGAGTTCCTATATACTAGAAATGAACAATCTAAAAATGAAATTAAGAAATGAATTCTATTTAAAAGAACCCCCACGGAGAATAAAATATTGAAGACATTTCAGCAAAGAACACATACCAATATCCAATAGTCACATAAAAAAATGTTCAAGATCATTAGTCATTAGGGAAATGCAAATCAAAACCACAATGAGATACCACTTTACACCCAATAGAATGGCTATCATATAATAAAAAGGACATAATAAGAGTTCGTGAGGGGGTAGAAAAACTGGAACCCTTACCCACTGCTGGCAAGAATGTAAAATCATGAAGCCACTGTGGAAGACAGTTTGTTAGTTCCTCAAAAAGTTAAACATAAAGTTGCCATATGATCCAGCAATTCCAATTCTAGGTATAAAGCTGAGAGAAATGAAACTAGATGTCCAGCAAAAACCTGTACATGAATGTTCATAGTAGCATTCTTCATAATAGCTAAAAAGTGGAAACAACCCAAATAACCATCAACTGATGAATGGATAAACAAATGTGGGGCATCCATAAAGTGAAATATCATTCAGCCACAAAGAGAAATGAAGTACATAGGTCCTCAAATAACATTTCATTGTAATGTTGATGAGGGAACAAAAACCTTCCCAACCAGGGTCACTGGTCTGTGCAACTTGCATGTTCTCCCCATGATCTGCATGGATTTTCTCCCGTATGAGGTGAACTGGTATGTCTAAATTGTCCCAATCTGAGTGAGTGTGTGTATGTGTGTGTCCACGTGTGCCTGCATGACTGCATGTGCACACGGCCCTGCGATGGAGTGGCATCCCCTACAGGGTTGACTCCCACTTTGTGCACTGAGCTGCCCAGACAGGCTCCTGCCACCTGCAACCCTGAACTGGAATAAGCAGGTTGGAAAAAATTATCTTACTTGTTTTTATTAGTCTTTCTTCAGTATATATATAGCTCACACTTATTTCAATTTTTAATATTAAAAGTGTTTTGGGTCTTTATTAGAAGTTTGGTGATATTTTTGTGACCAGAAATATAATGTAGTTAATGCATGCTTATATCAATTAGCCTATGATAAAACTGGTTTTGTTCGTTTCACTTTAAATTTTAAAAATCAGTTTCCAAGAACCTATCAACGACATTAAGTGAGGACTTACTGTACTGATAGAGGTGACCATTGGATGAACACTGAAAACATTATGCTATGTAAAAGAAGCCAAACACAAAAGGTCATATACTATAACATTCCATTTATATGAACTGTCCAGAAAAGGCAAATCCAGAGAGACAAAAAGTAGGTTAATGGTTGCCACAGACCAGGGTAAGGGAAAAGGGAAATGACTGCTACTGGCTACAGGATTTCTTTTCATGATAAAAATGTTCTGAAATTAGATGGTGATGATAGTTGCATAACTTTGTGAATATACTAAAAATCACTGAACTGTATATTTTAAAAGGATGAATATTATGGCCTGTGAATTATATCTCAATAAAACAAAGAAAAAATAGCCAAAGTTACTTTTAAAATTCCATCTAATTTAAAATAGGCTTTTATCAGATCTTTTTAAGTCATAATAAAAAAATATGACCCTCTCTTCCTGTTTCTCAGCATGGCATAGGATCAAGGTGAAAAGGAGAACCCTATGCAGGAGCTTCGCATTCGCAAGCTCTGCCTCAACATCTGTTTGGGGGAGAATGGAGACAGACTGACACGGGCAGCCAAGGTCCTGGAGCAGCTCACAGGCCAGACCCCTGTGTTTTCTAAAGCTAGATACACAGTCAGATCCTTTGGCATCAGGAGAAATGAAAAGATTGCGGTCCACTGCACAGTCCACGGGGTCAAGGCAGAAGAAATCCTGGAGAAAGGTCTAAAGGTGCGACAGCGAGTTTACGAAAAAATAACTTCTCATACTGGAAACTTTGGTTTTGGGATCCAGGAACATATCAATCTGGGGATCAAATATGACCCAAGCATTGGCATGTACAGCCTGGACTTCTATGTGGTGCTGGGTAGGCCAGGTTTCAGCATCACAGACAAGAAAGGCAGGACAGGCTGCACTGGAGCCAAACACGGAATCAGCAAAGAGGAGGCCATACGCTGGTTCCAGCAGAAGTATGATGGGATTATCCTTCCTGGCAAATAAATTCCCATTTCTATCCCAAAGGCCAATAAAATGTTTTCAGTGAAATGTAAAAATAGTAATAATAATAATAAAATAAAAAATATATAAAAGTACATATACATGAAGACCAATCACAGAGAGAACAATGTGTTTTAATTCAGGGCTTACTTTCAGCCCAGTACCTTAATTTTATATATGACAGAAAAATTACCTGGTGTTCTGGCTGCTCCTTTTCTTTTTTTTTTTTTTTTTTTTTTTTGGCTTTTTGGTATGTGGGTAGCTCCCCAGCCAGGAATCGCACCCAGGCCGCAGCGCTGAGAGCACCAGTGCCAAAGCCCCAAGCCACTACACCATCAGGGAACTCCCAGGCTGCTCCTTTTTAGACTCCTTGCCATATTTTCCTCTGCCATCACTTTTCACCCTTCTCAAAGTCCTTCACTGTTTTTCCCTAGGAGCTCTATCTCCTAACGTATTTTGTCTCCTTATGGCTTTTGTATAGGAGGAATCACTCCACAGGCATTTCACTTGGCATTATGTTTTTAAGGTTCATTTGGATTGGTACATGTAGCTGTGGTTATTTTCTCTGCTCTCTAAGATTACATGAATATTCTACAATTTCTTCATTCTTTTATTGATGAGTTTTTGAGTTGTTTCTAGTTTTTTGCTTTAATAATGTTGCTATTAACTTCCTTGTACTTATCACAAGTACAAACAATTTTGTACCTTCTAGATTCCCTAGGGTATATACTTTACCAGATACTGCTAAATTATCTTCTTAAGTGGGGTTCCAATTGATACTTCAGTCCCCACAGCAGTATACGAGTTTATTATTTCACATCCTCACCAAAACAGTAAGTGTAAAATATTATTTAACTTGAGGTTTTAATTTAATTTCCATAATTGAGCACTTTTTTCATGTCCATAGGTCATTTATGGTTCCTTTTCTATGAATTTCTAGTCTACTATCTTTTTATTACTTCTTTATAAAATATTCTTTATATATCTGGATATCAATACTTTTTTAGTTACATATTCTGCAAATGTTTCTCCCAGATGATAGGGTATTTTTCATTTTGTGGTTTCTTTTGATTACTGTACATTTTTATTTTCATCTAGACATATCAATCTTTTCCTTTACAATTCAAACTTCATTGAAGAAATCCTTCCTTTCCCTAACCCAATATCATAAAAATTTTCTTCCCTTTTTCCTAAAAGTTTTGCTTTTCATATTTATATCTTTAATTATTAGGAACTTATATGCATATGATATGAATAGAAATTCTATTTTATTCTTTTCCATATAGATAACCAATTATTCCATTACCATTTATTGTTTAGTCAGTCCATCATTTCCTCACTCATCTGCAAAGTTCTCACTATTATTGAGCTCTCACATATATTGTTTCCTCATATAAAGAGGTTCAGTTTCTGTCCCTTTTATTCTACTCCATTGGTTTATCTACCCTGCGCCAATACCACATCATTAATTAGTATGGCTTTAAAATCATGCTATCTTAAAAGGTAAATTCTCCTAATTTTTCTTGGCAGTTTGCTCTCCTATATAAATTCTGGACAGAGCTTGTCAAGTTAAATAAAATATCCTATCATTATATTAAATAAAACTGTAATGAATCTTCCTATCCATTAATATGGTATCCCAACTTATTATACTTAGATCTTCCTCAATGGTTTTTAATAAAATTTCATTATTTTCTCCATAAAAGGTCAGGTGCATCTTGTTGATTTTGTTCCTAAGTACTTTTTCAATTGTTGTTGCTGCTATAATAAATTGAATCTTTTAAAAATTATATTTGTTGTGAAAACACCCCAAGTGTTCATCAACAAATCAATGGGTATACAAAATGTGGTATATACATACAAAGGAATGTTATTCGGCCATAAAAAGGAATAAAGTTCTGAAACATGCTACAATAAGGATAAACCTTGGAAACATAATGCTAGGTGAAATAAGCCAGGCATATTATAAAAGGACAAAAAATGTATAATTCTACTTATGCAAAATACCTAGAACAGGCAAATTCAAAATTATTTTCCTAGATTCAGGGAGAGTTTACCTAAAGTTATTATTCAAAAATGTTTGATAGAACTCACTTAGAAAATTATGTGAGCCTCCCTAATACCAAAGCCTGGTAAGGACAACACACAAAAAAGAAAACTATAGACCATTATCTCTGATGAATACAGATGCAAAAATCCTAAACAAAATATTAGTAAATGGAATACAACAATACATCAAAAAGATTATACACCACGATCGAGTGGGATTCATCCCAGGAGCACAAGGATGGTTCAACATAGACAAATCAATCAATGTGATGCACCACATAAACAAAGACAAAAGCCATATGATCATATCAATTGATGTAGAAAACCCATTTGACAAGATACAACATCCATTTATGATCAAAACACTGAATAAAATGAGTATAAAAGGAAAGTACCTCAACATAATAAAGGCCATATATGACAAACCCGCAGCTAGTATCATACTGTATGGGGAAAAGCTGAAGCCCATTCCCCTAAAATCAGAACAAGACAGGATGCCCCCTGTCACCAATATAATACTGGAAGTTCTAGCCAGAGCAATCAGGCAAGAAAAAGGAATAAAAGGTATCCAAATTGAGAGAGAAGTCAAACTGTCACTATTTGCAGATGACATGATCCTTTATGTAGAAAATTCCAAAGACTCCACCAGAAAACTATGAGAAACAATAAACAAATACAGAAAAGTTGCAGGATACAAAAATGAATGTATAAACATGAATTGCATTTCTATATACAAACAACGAATCTTCAGAAAAAGAAATGAGAGAATCAATACCTTTTGTAATTGCAACAAAAAGAATGAAATACCTGGGAATTAACTTAACAAAGAACATGATGGACTTACACATGGAAAACTATGAGATACTTTTGAAAGAAATTGAAGAGGACACAAAGAACTGGAAAGATATTCCATGTTCATGGATAGGAAGACTTAATGTTGTTAAGATCGCCATATTGTCCAAAGCAATACACAGATTTAATGCAATCCCACAAAAACAAAAATCTATGTGAGCCTGATTAGGATGGCTACCATAAAAAAGAACAAACAAAAAACATAAGTGTTGGTGAGGATCTGGAAAAACTAGAACCCTGCTACACTACTGATGGGATTGTAAAATGGTGCAACTGCCATGGAAAACAGTATGGAAGTGCCTCAAAAAATAAAAAATAGAAATACCATATGATCCAGCAATCCTAACGTCCAAAAGAAATAAAAGCAGGTCCCAAAGAGACTTCTGGACACCCCCATTCACAACAGAACTATTCACAACAGCTCCAAGAGGAAACAACCCAAATGTTCACTGACAAATACATGAATAACCAAAATATGGCACATATGTACAATGGAATATTTGTCAGCCATAAAAAGGAAGGAAATCCTGTCATATGCTACAGTATAGATGAACCTTGAGGATATTATATTAAGTGAAATAAACCAACCACTAAACACCGTATGATTCCACTTAAGTAACAAAATTCATAGAAACAGAAAGTGGAATGGTGGTTACCAGAGACTGAGGGGAGGAAGAAAAGGGATTTGTTGTTTAATGGGTATGGCATTTCAGATTTACAAGATGAAAAAGCTCTAGAGATATGTTTCAAAACAATGTGAATATGCTTAACACTACTAAACTGTATAGTTAAAAATAGTTAAGCCATATATTTTATGGAGTTTTTAACTCACAATTTAAAAAACTGTATTGGCTTATAATTGCTTTGGTAGGTAGATTATTTTATTACTAATTCTATTTCTTTTATGGTTAAAGGGCTATAAAGATTTTCAATTTCTTCTCAAGTCAGTTTTGGAAGTTATTCTTAGTTGTTTTTAAAATGTGCTTTTTCCTACTGAAGCTACCTTTTCTATTTACTTCTTTGTAGTTACCAAATAAGCCCTATAAAAAAGTAGCAAGTACTCATTTGAAACCATAATCCCTCAGATATGTACTTGATCTATACATGAAATGATTGCAATGGTGACTGCTTTTTGTAGAAATTTATGGATTGCAATTATAGGCATCTCCAAATACAAAACTAGTAAGTAATAAATCCACACATGGGAATCCTTGAGTAAAGTGAGATCAATCATTCTGAATAAATCCTTTCTGATATATTCTTAAAGATTCCTTAATTTAAAATGTTTTATATTCAAATATTTGTTCCACTAAAATCATAGAGTGAAACTGTCAACACCGGAGGAAAAAAGGCTAAGCAGAAATTAAACTACAGTCCCTCCTGACCCACAGGGAACGTGTTTCAAGATCCCCAATGAGTGCCTAAAACTGCAGATAGTACCAAACCCATATATACTGTTTTTTCCTATACGTACGTACACACGTATGGTAAAGTTTAATTTATAAATTACAGAAGAAGAATAATAAAAATAGAACAATTATAACAATATACTATAATAAAAGTTATGTGAATGTAGTATCTCTCTCAAAGTATCTTATTGTACTGTGCTCGCCCTTCCTATAGTGTGATATGATACAATGCCTACATGATAAGATGACGTGAATGAATGCTGTAGGATTATGACACAGTGTTAGGCTACCATAAGGGTTATTTGAACACAAGCACTGTGATACCACGACAGTCAATCTAAAAACCGAGATGGCTACTCAATGAGTAATGGGTGGGTGGCATGCACAGCATGAATAAGCTAGAAGAAGGGATGATTCTCATCCTGGGTGGGACAAAGTGAGACAGTGCAAGATTTTATCACACTACTCAATACAGTGCCAAATTTAAACCTTATGATTTATTTATTTCTGGAATTGTCCATTTAATATTTTGGACCATAGTTAACCGTGGGTTACTGAAACCTCAGAAAGCTCAACCACAAATAAGGGAGTGGGGGGGTGGAACAACTATAACCTTAAAAAAGTCCTTATTTTTGCCCATTTCAGCTCAGCATGAAAGAGCTAAATCCTTGGTTTCAGTGGCCTTTTAGTCATTGTTTTTAATAAAGTATTTTCTTCCATTAACCATAGTAAACATAATACTCAAATATAAATGACCGTGTGAGAGAGAAAAGAATTTTGGATGGATGGATGAATGAATAAATGGATAGACAGACAGACAAACAGATTCAGACTTATATTTGAAACCTGTTCTAGAAGGCCTACCAACTTCCAAAGTTAGTTGGAAGCCATTATTTCTTCCATTTCTTCTAAAGTAGTCTCAAATGCGACGCACTAGTGATCTGGAAATTATGCCGGGTCCCTTTATGACATTTACGATAGCCTTGGTCTTTTTATTTAAAATAAGCAAGAATAGTATTCTTTCTTATCTGAACAAAAAGGTCCAGAAAAATGATATACCAGACTATTATAGAGAACTTTTTTTAATGTGGAAAAAGTAAGTCAAAGAGACAAAATTAAAAAAAATAAAAAAAAAAAGCTACCCTACCTATCCTTAATAGTCTAAGTTCAAATATTATCATTTCTAAAAGTCTTTCTTCCACCCTAGCCCACAATACCCGCTTCTCTCCTGAATTCTTAAAGCACTTGTTGGTATCACTTTTTGATACTTAGTTATCTATTGCTCATATTAATATTCTCCTTTGAGTCTGTTTTCTTAACATATTTCTTAGAGCAATATGTTAAGAAAAATATTTAGGGGAGTTCTCTGGTGGTGTAGTGGCTTAAGGCTCCGGTGCTATCAGTGCTGCGGCCTGGGTTTGATTCCCATCTAGAGAGCTACCCACATACAAAAAAAAAGGCAAAAAAAAAAAAAGAAAAATATTTAAAAACACTGCATATATAAAACAATGCCTGACACAGTATCTATTCAATAAGTACTATAACAGTTTTTTCTCTGCCATCTACCAAATTTATGAGTCTAAACAAGTCACCTCTGCTAAATTTCATTTTCTTCACCTGTAAAGTGAAGATAATAATCCGTCAAGTTATTATCTATGTGCAAATAGGGGTAACCAATATGCTTTGGTTTTGAGAGTATTTCTTCATCATGTCTAGAATTCTACAGTTGATCATTACTAAACCTTTGTAAAACCTATAGCATTTTTACTACCTTAACATAAAATAAGCACTTTATAAACATAAATCTTAATAGCTGCAAAATAGTTTTTTATATGATTGTGTCACAATTTACTTAACTACTCCCTCCATGTTGGGCATCAACACTCTCTTGTCAATATCTCCACGCAGTCCCGTTCTTTGGCCACACCAGCCCATAAATCTCTCAAACCTGGGGAATCAATCCCACCACCTGCTTCCTCTGTTCCTGTATCACAATGGCGGAGTTCTGCAGAATAAATCACAACAAGCTGGAAATTTGTGCCACTACAAATTTATAAGTCTCTCATCTTAACTGAGATTAACTATGCTTTTAGTAATCCATCTACATGCCTCCAAACAGTGACCTTTTCCATCCACAGTGACCAATGGCAATGCCAAATTTCAGGCCCAACACTCTGTATCCCTCTTCTCTCACAGTTGCCTTCTACCAGAAAAAACAAATCTGACCTCACCCAATTTTCCAACCTATATTCTTCTTCAAACCCATCTTCTTCCTTCTGTTAGACAATGGGTTCTCTCCTCCTTCCCTGGGTAATAATCCCTCCTCACCTTCAAACTTATCAACTTTCTGTTTCATCAAATCACACACAACCATATATTCAACTATCATCTGCACCAAAACATTACATAGGTTTGCCTCCATCAATGCATATGCCACAACAATTCAACCAACTAACATCCTTTAAATAAAATAACCATTGATTGATTGCATTCAAAATATCTTCACCTGTGATATGCCGTCAATGGGTAATAAAGAAACAAGTTTTCCTCAATTTCATGTCCTACCAAGTACTTTGCAATGATGAGCAAAATAGATAAATTAGCAACATCTACACTTTCATTGACTTGGATGGAAAAGAATTTACTTTTTCTCTTTCTATCTACTACTACAGTTTCAACATCATCAGACATTTCCGGAATTCATTGAGAAACTATATTGTTTGAAAAAGAGATTGTACTGATTTTGCAGACATGTTCTTTCCCAAACATGCAAAAAAACAGTATCCTTAATACAAAGAGAAATGAAATCTTAAGCTATGGTGTGGTTTTTATCACATTTAGATATGCGATAAGCAATGCGGTACAAAGCTTCGACTGCATTCTCGTCTTTCTTTCCTGACATCATGCATGAAGTAACAGCTGGACACTTTCCTGAGCACCCAAAATAATGTATCTTTGTTTTTATACATAGGATGTTTAGTTTCTAAATGTTGCATGAGTAGAGAGGGTTTCTGCAACTGCTGGATATTTCCCCACACAAATCACACAAATATTTTCTCTTAGTACAGTCATCATCCCCTACAAATGAAAACGCATATTTAATATACTACTCAGAGTATTTCCTTTTCTTCTGTGTAGTATCTGAGGCACACACGTTTTTACTATATCCCGGTGTGGATGTACACATAGCTTCAGACATGTGGCGATGGGTTATAATCCACATCAAGTTTTGGTTTTTTTAACCGTTCCTATTTTAAATCACTGATCCATAACTGACACACTTAAAAATCACTGACAATTATAATTGAAACTATGTTAAACATTAAATTTAAAAACTACTTGAAAAAAATCATGATTAAAGACAACACACTTACTTTTTTACTCAGTCAATAACTAAATTCATCAGTCTGGCTACAGATGTATTTATTTGTTTGGGGAAGTTCTAGAAAAGTGGTAAATGAATTGTTTTGAAACTGTGCATAATGATCGGTAGAAGAGCAGTTTGGGGGAAGAGTTCATAGTCACATTCTCATCAATCATCATTTACTAATGTGATCTAATTTTGAAGTGTCTCCACTAATGGTGATTCAAAGTTAACATTTTTTGTTCCATAACTAACGTCTTGCATTTTTTTACTTTACTTGATTTTTCACCATTACTGATTATATTTTGCATAACCCTGGACAGTCCAGCACCCCCAGGGGTACAGGTACCATCTCTTGGGAACCATTGCTCTAGTACAACCCCCTCACCTTAACCTCTCCAATATTTCCCTATCCCTGTATCACAAAAACACTGACTCTCACCAAAAGCGAATACCTGCTATATGCCAGATACTAAGTTAAGTATGATTTCATTATATATGTGTATATAAACACTGTATTTTATAATTCTTATAACAATCTTTGTGAATTAAATATACTACTCCCATTTTATAGATGAGGATTGTTCAATGTCACACACTTGTTCAGCAGGGCAAATTCAAATCAGTATTCTAACAAAGTACAGTCCTCTTTCCTCTCAAAGTTCCCAGTGGTCTTTCAGGCACCCCTTGCATCACATGTAAGGCTAACTCTAATGTAGCACTCTAAGGCAAATGAAGAACATTCAAAATTAAGATAAGACTTTCACCAAGCTCATTCTTTGCTAGTAAAGGCCTGCTCTCTTTTATCTGTAATTCCAATTCCTCATTCATCAAAACTTAAGCAAGTTAGTGAAAATTTTATTTTCAAAGTTAGAGTCTGTGGGATGTCCACATCCCAATTCCTGGAACCTGTGAATTTACATTGCATGGCAAGAGAAACTTTGCAGATGTGATTAAATTAAGAATATTGAGATAGGAAGTTCCCTGGTGGTATAGTGGCTAGGATTTACCGCTCTCAATGCCTGGGTTCAATTTCCATCCAGGGAACTACCAAAATAAAAAAATTTAAAAAAAAAAAGAATATTGAGATAGGATGATTATCTTGGATTTATTCAAGTTGGCCAAAGAAATCATAAAGGTCCCTATACGAGGGAGGCAGGAATATTCCAGAAAAGATGATAATGACAACAGAAGCAGTGTGGGGTTGAGGGGTGGTAACTGACTGATTTGAGGATGCAATGCACCATGGCTTTGAAATGGAGTAAAGGGTCAGGCGCCAAGGAATGCAGGCAGCTTAGAGAAGGAGGAAAAGGCAAGAAAACAGATTTTTCTCTAGAGCCTCCAAAAGAAAGGCTGTCAACATCTTGATTTTAGGACTTCTGACGTCCAAAACTGTAAGATAATAAATTTGTTTTGTGTTAAGCCACTAAATTTATGATAATTGGCTATGGTAAAAGTTTCTATTTATCAATGCTTGAGAGTAAAAGGCAGCTCCAAGTTTGAGGAATAATTTTTTTTCAAATTTAACTTTATTATTATCTACTCATAAATCTTTTAAAATATACTTTTAACATCTTAACATTGTTTTTGCTATTTAATAACAAACCTAGATTTGTTATGCCATCAGCAAATCAATGTTTTCATTTAATCATTTCTTAGTTCTTTTCCTTCACATTTTATTTTTACATATTTGTAGTAATTTCAGAGAATAATTTTATAATCTATGTTTTTACTAGTTATACTCCATGAGTTCTTTTCTGCATTTTGCTTTTTTTTTCTGCGATCCTCTCACCCGACTCTTTCCCAACCTGAAGTAAGCATCCTTTTGCTGCTTCTACAACATTTCAAAAATACTCCCGCCTTGAGGTCTTTGACATTGCTGTTCAATCTACTTGTAATACCCTTCATTCACTATTCCACTGGTTTACACCTTCACTTCCTTTAGGTCCCTACTCAAAATGTCACCTTAAGAGAAGATATTTGCAATACATGTAATAGACAAGGACTGATACCCATAATCAGTTACTACAAAATAAGAAAAAAAAAAATAGACAAGCCAATTGAAAAATAAGCAAAAGACATGAAAAGACATGAAAATTTCATAAAAGGCATCCTCCAGAAGGGCTGAGATATACATATTCTATAAATAAAAATTCTGAATCCTAGGTATTTCCTACAGAAATGCACTGATGTAAAAACAGGGCATATGTGAAATAATGTTCACAACAGCACTGTCCATATAGCCAAAATAAATACTACTCAACTATCTATCAACAGTAGAAATAAACTGTGATATACCATGAAATACCAAATAGTAATAAAAAAAAAGAAACTACAGGTACATGAACACAGTGTAGGTGACTCAATATAATGGCTGAGCCAAAAAAAAATGAGAATACACATGGTATAATTTCATACATATAAAATTTAAAAATAGACAAAACTAAAATATACCATTTACGAATACAACCATAAAAAAAAAGTTACTGTAAAAAGTCAAGTCAGTGGTTACCATTGGTAGACTATTACTGGAAAGGGGCATGCTTTTGGCTCCTGGGAAGTTTGCTATCTTCAACAAGTTTATCTGGGTGGTAGTTACATGGCTGTTCACTTTCTATGAAGCCAGTAAATTGTACATTTATATTCTATACTTATTAGTATGTATTTTATTTCACAATAAAGTTAAATCACCATATCAATGAGGCCTTCTGTGACCACCCAAAATAAAACTGTAATTCCTTCTCCACCCTCCATCCTGCTTAGCTAGGTTTTTTTCTCTATAACATTTCTCTTCATCTAACATACTATATATTTACTTTTTATTTTATTTATTAGTCATAAAGCACAGACTTAGCTTTATTCACTGCTATATATCCAGTCATTAGAAGAATACCTACAATCAAATACACCTTTACACCTTTCTCCATGTTTATATAATCCTAAACAAAGATACAAAATATTTTATAAAAATGGGATGTTATTAATAACTTGCTTATCTTAATCCACAAGCTATCACAGATATTCATCTAAGTCAAAACATACAAATTTAACTTATTCACCTTGACTTGTGTAATATTCCACAATACATGTAAATGCATTACAATTTTTATATCCATATCCACTACTGATGAACATTCAGCCTGTTTCCAATTTTTTCCATTAAAAACAATATTGCATACTTATACTTTCACATGTTGATACTTTTATTTCTGTAGAATAAATTTCCAGAAAAGGAATTTTACTAGCTATAGTGGAAGTTTCCAAAATGGCTGTAGCAATTCACATTTCCACCATTTAAAATCTAACTCAAAAGAAAGAAAAGAAAATCTAACTCATGAATCTTAAAAGTTAATTTTCTTATCATTTATGCCCACTTACTTTCAAAAAGGATGACCTTAGCAACTAATACCCTGGGAGCAGTCAAGTTCCCGCTGAATCTCTCCCACACCTTTAGGAACTCAGTAGTATCTGATTTAACTATCATCTGCTCTAGGTTGCAAACCTGGAAGCAGTAGAAGCCACTCCCCTTTCCTCTCCCAGGAAAGCCTAAGAGAAAAAGAACCCCTCCCTCTTGGGCCATTTCATCCCTGCCTCATTTTGATTTAAGAGACTATAGGATCCAATCTGTCCTTACTCTTAAATTGTGTCTCTTGGCTAATAATATGCCACCATTTCCCAAGCCAGAACACTAAAACTCACCTTAGATTCTTTTATTTTTTTTCAGGATAGCCTGTAAGTCCCATCAATTCTACTTTTTAAATAAATCTATTCATTTTCACTGCTACTACCTTATCTTAGGCTTTTTTTATGGGTGGTGGGTGGGGAGGATATTTCCATTTGCTTTTTTAAATGATTAGAAGATGAATCAAAAATACAATCTGTGGTTTCAAATATTAAGTGTGTAGATATAGAACTATGGATCCGTAGTTAAGATTGGCTAATAAAATGTCTCTGTTATTAAAACAAAATTAAATATCTAATAGAAATCTCCATGAGTCCACCTAAATTCTGTGTGCAAGGTCTCCCACCAATATTTTCTTTTTAACCTTAGGTTTTCATAAGGTTAATAAGATGTTAATCTTTCATCTCTACTGAAATAGCTTCCCAGCCATTTTCCCTTTTCAATTGTGCTCTCCTCCAATCTAGTTTTTACTTTGCAGACAACAAATCTTTTACTTATTTGAAACAAGTCAGTCAGTGGCTTCCCAAATTCCCACAGGATAAAATCCAACCTCCAAGTGTAGCATTCAGGGCCTTTCATGATTTGGCCTCTCCAGACTCATCTACTACCACTTCCCACCATACACATTATGTTTCAACAAAACTAAATTACTTATAGTTCCCAAAATATACCAAGGAGCTTTAAAAACTCTGTGCATTCACCCAGGCTATTACTTCTCCACTACCCCACCAGTAAACCAATCATTCCCTCTTCTGTTTATACATTTTCCTGTTGCTACACTTAAAACATACGTCATTCAACTGAGCACCTCTTGGTATGCCAGAAACAGTGTTAGATATTGGAAATCCAGCAGTTAATTACAGACTCAGTCCTTATCCTGAGGAAATTCGTAATCTAATGAGGACTAAAGACACTACACAACTAATAATAAGTGTGGTTAAGGATTATAAAGGGGGTAATACAGTATACAATGAAAATGTGTATTAGATGACAGCCAGGAGAAAGGGCAGGAGTTATAAAGAGAAGTACTGAATACATTAGTTTACATGTGAGTATTTCTTAATTATATAGTCTGAGGTCTTTAAGAACTCATGCCATCTTAATATCACTAGCCAGGACAGTAAATAGTAATGTATAGTAAAGTTCATTGACTACATTACAAAGATCAAAGCCCTAAAACTCCCTGACTAATCACTGTGGCCAGGCCTTAAAGGGGATGAGTTTGAACAACCTTATCCAACCCTCCACCCAGGACAACTTTGAATGCGGCCCAACACAAGTTTGTAAACTTCCTTGAAACATTATGAAAATTATGCACAGACCTTATTTTTAGCTCATCAGCTATCGTTAGTGTTTGTATATTTTATGTGTGGCCCAAGACAATCCTTCTTCCAATGTGGCCTAGGGAAGCCAAAAGGTTTGACACCCATGAGTGAAATCAAATCTACCCAAACCACATAGGAAATGGGGGAAGAGTGGTTCCAAGAGAAAAATCAATAATCTGTTACCTAAATAAGGGAGAAAGGAAGCTGGATAGGAAAAACAAAACAAAACAAAAAAAAAAAACAAGAACAAACAGCAATCCTCTTTTTAGTAGTCATTGTAATTATCTTGTTCCTGCCCCTCTCTGGTAAGGAGTTTATGTAGACTGACCCCTTCCCCAGCTCCAGGAATAGGTTCTGATTTGACCGCAGCAGTGGCTCCAAATCAGTAACATCTGGAAACCTAGAAATACAAATTCTTAGAACCTAACCCCAAATCTACTGAATCAGAAGGGGGTAGGGTGTAGCAATCTGCCTGTTTTATCAAGTCCTCCAGGTGGTTCTGATAAACTCTCAAATTTAAGAGCCACTGGTCTAGAGTCTAGACAAAGAAAGCTACAATTAATAGCTTTCTTCAAGGAATCCAGATTTTAAGACAGTGATCCTTTGGAACACAAGAATAGTCTATTGTTAAGCTCAGGATTGTTGTGTTATATTTGTGAAAAGCATCCTTTATTCTCCACGAGAAATAAGAAAACATGTAGTCCTAGGAGCCAAAAGCAGTCAGTCATCTTGCACTATCAGGGAAGCAAGGTTGAGAAAAAAATGATACAGCAGAGAGATGAGAGAAATGCAGAAAGAAGGACTAAAGCCTGATAGCCTTAATGAAACCATGCTAGGGGCCCTAATTACATGAACTTATAAATTTTTTGTTTAAACCAATTTGAGTTAGACTTTTTGTTATTGAAACCGAAAGTATCCCAATATTCACTACATCCATCCTTAAACACCAAAGGGAATACCAGAAAATACTATCTATTAATAGTACTGTCTAGCCTCTCTCTAAATTAGGGTTGGCATATTTAGCAGATAAAAATTCAGGACACTCAGATTTGAGTATCAGACAAATAAAACAATTTTTAGTTTGTCCCAAATATTGCATTGGAAATGCTATATATATATATAAAATACTATGTATTTTATCTGGCAATTCTACTCTAAGTGCCCATGGTGAATCCATAGGAATCAAGGGAGAGGCGTAGGTCAGTCTCCGTCAGGCAGATGAGACAACTACTCTCATAGTGTATGACTACTAGGAGAAAGACTGTAAACCCCAAGTCCTAAACTAATGTCCTGCAACAGATCTAACCTACCTAACTGTCCTTTTAAAACTGTGCAGGCTTTTTTTTTTTTTTTGGTTGGTTCCCTGGGTGAGAATCGATCCCAGGCTGTGGGGGTGAGAGCACTGAAACCTAGCCACTAGGCTACCAGGGAATCCCCCTAGGCTTCTTTCTAAAAGTCAAGACCTGTTATACCCTCTATGGCAGCTAAGTGTGACAAAATAAAAAAATGCTGCTGTATGGGTATTCATAGCCTCTTTTTCTTACTCCCTTGGTTCCTGGTCCTTATTATCAGAGTAATGAAACAGGCAAAGGACAGAGTTTAAAGGGAAATGGGTACTCCTGGAAGATAAACTAGTAAGTTTGAGAAGGGGAGGAAACAAACAAAAAGAATGAGGTTGTTATGAGAGCATTTGGTAGAGAAGGAAGTTTGGGTTCAACTATGGGCAAAGATACTGAAGAAAAATGGAGAAATCAGATTTTAAGTGGTATTGCAATATGGTATGACTATAACATCCTTTGGTATTTTTTGAGAGGCTGAAATAAAGATTTAAATTAAATTGAAAAGCAATTTAAATTTTAGGCTGGTGCTTTCTCTGAATGGAAGAAAGGAGTTATGTCACAAGCACCCCAGCTTAATAATAATGAAAATAATAACAATAGCAATAATACCTGCCATAAGTGTCTGACCTATGACTAACTCATATAAGTCTCACAATAACCCAGCAATGGGGTTAATACTCTTTTCCTTGCTATTCAGATGAGGAAACTGTCCAAGGTCACAAACTATAAGCAGACAGGGCTAGAATTGGGAATCCAAGCAACCTGACTCTAGAGCTCTTAAACAGTGAGCAGTACTTCCCCATTTTAGAGCAATGTCTATACCCAAGAACTTAAGCATTACACTAATAAGCAAAAACACGTAAATATAATTTAGTTATTCTAAAATACCAACAACTTTAGCACATAAAGTAAAATGAAATATGTATGGCATGGCTGCCTTCTCTTTAATTTCTTCTCCCCTTCATAGCCTATCTCAGAAACTAAGAACTTTAAGATAATTTCCTTTTCAAAGTTACTTTTGAAAGTAAATTATAGTGCAGTCTAGATTTGTACAGTAATGTTTGTAGAAGAAACTAATGAGTAAGCCTTCATCCAATAACTAAGGCCACATATTATGCTGCTTTGCACAAAGATGTCAGAGATCAAAAACCTTAACATTTCAAAAAAAAAGAAAAATACATTAAAAATATGTTAAAATGTTTGGGCATTATTTTAAAAGTTAAATCTCTTAATTATTAAAGCATATAGAGAAATAGAAAGCTAAGAAATTAGAAAATAAAATTACTAAATTAGTTTAGAAATCACATGCTATATAACTGATAATATTCAGTAATAGTAATAATCCAACCACTTTTCACCACCTTCACAGCTTCCATCCTGTCCAAGCCACCATTATCCCTCAGCTTGTTTATTGCAATAGCTTCCTAACCATTTTCTTCACATTCACTTTTTCCCACTCTACACCAGCAGCCTGAATGATCTTTTAAACCAGGAATCATAATACGTCACTGTTCAATACACTTGCACAGCTTCTCATCTCAGTCAAGTTTTAAAAGTCAAAGTTCTTACATGGTCTTCCCCACCACCCACAACACTACTTGTATTCATTTCTTACTACTTTCTCCTCATTCCACTCCAGCCACATAGCCCTCCTAGATGATCCTTCAATACATGATGGAGATGTTCCTGCCTCAGAGTAAGTCATCTGGTATTCCCCCTACCCAGCCCATGCCCAACAGCCTCACAACTCCATATATCTACATGGCTTGCTCCCTCACTTCCCAGATGTCAGACCCTCCCTGTCCTCCTATTTAAAATAGCAGTTCCTCCACTCAGCCAGCACTTCTATTTTGTTCTCTGCTTTTTCTCCATATCATTTATCACCAACACTATATATTTTACTTAGGAATTTGTTTATATCTGCTTTCTCCCTTCCTAAAAATGCATGCTGGAGTTCCCTGGTGGTGTAGTGGCTTAGGCTTCAGTGCTGTCAACGCTGCAGCCTGGGTTCGATTCCCAGTCAGGGAACTACCCACATTAAAAAAAAAAAAAAAAAAAAATGTATGCTTCACGAATAGAGGGCATTTTTCTGTTCTGTTCACTGCTATACCTAGAACAGTGTCTGGCAATCAAATATTTATTGAAAAAACATGAATTAACACATGATCAAAAACATTTATGAGTACTTAGTATGTTCCAGTCACCTTGCTTAACCAGTCTTAATTTACTAAATCCTCACAATCCTATGGAAATAGGAACCATTATTAAGGCTCCCATTTTTTAGGTGAGGAAATCAAAACAGGAAAATTAAGTAAATCACCCAAGGACACATACTAGGAAATGAGAGAGGCACAATCTGAACCCAGGCAGTCTGATCCAGAGCCCCTTCTCTTTAACTATGCCACTATACTGCCTCTAGATTTAACAAACTAATGGGAACGTCAATACTTAGTTACATAGTACATTTTAATGAAAAGACTTATCTATGGGTTAAAGTAGTGTCCTAATTTTTAAGGTTAGTCATTCAAATCAGAAATCATTCTAACAGGTCCCCAGCTTACTACTGAATTTACTAAACTTCAGAATTTGGAATTCATAGTTTTACAAAATGCCCTCTCACACTCACCTGATATACTAATACACTCTATTCTAACCCCTACATGCCTCAAATATGAAAAGTGTCAACCAAAGAATAAGTTAGCTTCCTCTCCTTCTAGTAAGCAACTGACAAGAAAGACAGGGAAAGGCCTGTCTTATATTTTATTCTTTATATTAACATGTAACCCTATAAATTCCAACTTAGAAAATAAAAGTGGGTTTCTACAACTAGATTGTATTATAGTTTTAAAAAACTAAAAAATTAACTTGCCAATTCTTTTTATTTACAAACACAAAGACAACAACTCTGAAAAGAGCTATGGTTCTCCAAATTACTTTCCAGAGTAATCACTGTTGACTGCCTACCTAGCATTCCTCACCTCCTTCCTTCCTAATAGACTCCCTCCCCAGTACAATGCCTCAAGGAAGTCACCACTACTCCAGATTAATCACTAGTGATTGGGTCAAGAAAAAGACTATGACCCAATTCTGGCCAAAAAGGTGTGAAAGAAGTCTACCAGAGGTTTTTGGAGAAAGTTTCCTCTCTCTGAAAATAGAGGCAGAGGAAAAGATATCTTTCTTCTAGAAATTGTGTGTGGATATTATGCCTAGAATCACTACAACCATTTTTCTACTATCCTGAGGATGAAGCTAATCCCAAGGAGAGCAGAATTGAGCAACTGAAAGAATATGGGTTTTAGTGACACTGTTGAACTGCTGTAATCAACTAACTCTGAAGCATATTATATGAGAAGATAAAGTTTCTTATTTCTTAAACCATTGTGAATTAGGTTCTGCTGCTTGCAGCTGAAATCGTACTAACAAAATTTTTTTTATGAAATATACCCCAGAACTAATCTCAGAAAAAAGGATTGTGGTTAATTCTACAAATGCATTATTAGAAGTTCAACATGAATTATACCATACTGAGTGACTCTGTTGTAGAGTTAGAAAGTTAAAAAGAATATCACCTATGAAAGAACAGACTCTAAAGTTTTCTAGCACAAGAAATTCATTTCAATAAGCTTTTCTCCCAATTTATACATAAATTTAAAATTCTGATTCATGATTGAATTTTTCTTAAGTTTAAAAAATAAAAACTATAACAATAAACATTTAAGATTACCTAGCCTATATCAAACTAAAAAGCTTCTGCACAGCAAAAGAAACCATCAACAAAGCAAAGAGACAGCCAACTGAATGGGAGAAAATAATGGCAAATAATGCATCAGATAAGGATCTAATATCTAAAATATATAAAGAACTAATAAGACCTAACAAAATTAAAAAAAAAACAAACCCAATTGAAAAGTGGGCAGAAGAACTAAACAGACACTTCTTCCACGAAGAAATACAAATGGCCA